>PVIY010056688.1:0-13210 GCA_004026745.1 Myrmecophaga tridactyla
CTAGAGCTCACTGAACAGTGTCCCCCGTGTAAAAGTAATGTTTGGAGAGGTGGGGGGTGTGGGGAGTGACCCGTGAGGGGAAGAGCCCGTGCGGAGCTGGCAGTACCTGGGGGCTTATGAGCACGGAGTGGGGAGGTCTCACCACGAGTGCTGCATCTTAAACCTCGTTCTAATATCTTTCTGAAAAAAGAAACAAAAATGAAAGTCAAAAGACATTTAAAAATTGTAGAAATGAAACATTCATTATTTAAAATGTTGTGAAATAGAATAAGCCACAAAGATAGGAAAAGAAACCTTTCCCAGATAAAATCCCTTTGGTGTTTGTAAACATTACCTACATCTATCTCTGCTTCCGTGGCTCTTATCCTTTATATAAATAAATCTAGATCTATATTCACGTCGATTTCCATATCCATTTCCACCTCCAAGGAAGCACACAGCGTGTATTGTCTTGCAACTTGCTTTTTTATCTGTGAAGCAAATCCCAGGCAAATACCACTTGATCTGCAAATATTTCAGAATGCACACATCTGTTTCCAGGGTTTGCACCGCCCTGAGGGCTGAGGAAGTGACAACCTGTCAGTGTCAGCCACTGGGCAGGCAATTCTCATTCTAACATCTGATAAAAGTAACAGCAGTCTAACATTTGCTTAGTGATGACACTTCTCCTTCACCCACACTTGCTCATTCTATTCTGATAAGAAGCATTTTTACTCATATTAGACAGATGAAATGGGGGTTCGCAGAGGTGATGCAGACATTTCAAATTCCCGTCATTGCGACGTGCTCCGCCAACTGTGGCCTGAATTCTGTGGTGTTCCTGGCCACCACCTGCCTTCTGGCCGCCGGGACACGCCGGCGTGTTGGAAGTGTTCTCTGATCAAGACAGAGCAGAGAAGACCAAAATAAATATTTGACGGTACATTTAGTAAGGTTTCATTTCTAAGAACTTCCTGCCTCCTATGCAATATAAAATAATTACTCCCTTCCAAAAATTGAAATATGCCCCTAAATGCTGAAAATTACTGCCTACCAGCTGAGCTGCCTGATTTCATCTCTGCCTGTGAGTTTTTGGCATTTTCTGCAGAACAGCTAACATGCTCTTGCTTAGCATACAAATTTGAAAGCAGATTTCAAACCTTGAGTCACATTGTTAAGTAGGAACAAAGAAATAGTACTTGATCTCTGGACAGATGGCAGTGGCCATGCCTCCTTTCCAGCAGGGGAAGCCCCCCTCCTACTATTCCATCAGAGCAAACTGACAACCTGAGTGGGTTTTGAACAGCTCATCTGAATTGGCAAGAGGTGAACGACACCTGAGATTTTGTAATCAACCTTTTGGACTCCTATAGGTCATTCCTATGCCCAGAAGTTACCTTTGACAGGCTGGCTATCATGCATAGGTTTTGCTGGGGCTTAAATTAGCCCTTTTTCTTATGTTGATAAAAGGCGTTCCATGTGAGTTGCCATAGTTCTGCTGAGACAGGGAAACAAATATTATTTTTAACTTGAAAAAATTCCATGGATACTCCCCCTACCAATATTTAACATTTCTGTAGTGCTTTGGAGTTTATTGAGCACTTTTAATTCTCATCAACAACTCACTGAATTGGCATTATTTTCATTCTCGTTTCTTCGACGAGGAAATGGAGCCACTAGTGACTGGAAACCAAGCACTCCAGGTACAGGCTCCAGGTTCCCGGTGAAGCACCTGCTGGCTGGCACGTCCACCATCACGATGGACATGGGAGGTCAGTTCAAGGCACCGTCCTTTCCTGAGGGACAGGATGTTTCTCTTGATGATCAGCGTTACTCACAGAGGGAAGCCCCGCTCTGCGAGCAACCAGGGCTCTGCAGTCAGCGCTTTGGGGCTCCCGGGCAGAGCCTGCGCCTGCAGTGGCACGCAGGTGGGGACGCCGTGGGGACGCCCTGGCCAGAGGCGTCTTCCAGGCCATGAGCACAGGGGCCTCGGCTCAGCTCCAAACCGGAGGTGGACCCAGAAAGACCAGGCCTTCTGCCCCACCTTCGTCAGTGGTTCCGGAACTGTCTGCACAGATGGGCTCCCTGGGGGCCTCGGTGCGCCCGCAGGGGCTGTCGGAGCCCAAGGGCGCCAGGCGCAGGGATGGGGGACAGCCACAAAGTGTCTCCCGCAGAAGTGTTTCCCTTTTTCGAGTAAATGAGGTTGCTACTGGGCTTAACTAAAATAAAAAATTAATTTAAGAGTATTGGATTTTAGCATGATGCATGTTCTTAATCAGTGGTTTCAAAAATCACTGCCGGAGGTGAGAAGGCAGTGGTATGATATGTTCAAGTTCCTGAAAGAGAAAGACTTCCAGCCAAGAATTCTGTACCCAGCCAAATTGTCCTTCAAAACTGAGGGAGAGATTAAAGTGTTCGCAGACAAAGAAGTCCTGAAAGAATCAGTCAACAAGAGACCAGCCCTACAAGAAACATTAAAAAGAGTTCTGACAGCTGAAAAAAAAAGACAGGAGAGGGAGGTCTGGAGGAGGGCACAGAATTGAAGAGTACCATTAAGGATAATTTAAAGAATACAAAGAGAAAGAGGGAAAGGAATATATAGATCCGACAAATAAAATAAAAAAGATATGATGGTGGAATCAAGAAATGCCTTTTCAGTAATAATGCTGAATGTTAACAGACTAAATTTACCAATTAAAAGATACAGATTGGCAGAATGGATTAAGAAACACAATCCAGCTACATGCTGCTAACAAGAGACTCATCTTAGACACAAGGATACAAATAGATTGAAAGTGAAAGGATGGAAGAAGATTTTCCACGCAAGTTGTAACCAAAAGAAAGCTGGAGTAGCTATACTAATATCGGACAAAATAAGACTTTAAATGTAAAGACATCATAAGAGACGAAGAAGGCTACTACAAAAAGGAAGAATGTCATGAGGCATGCGACGATGTGAATGAACATGTGGGACATTTGGTGAGACAAAATAAGCCAGGAACAAAAACAACAACAATGGTATGGTCACCCTTAGAAAATGCTTATAAGAAAAACAGGCCTAGACTGTAAGCTTTTAGAGAAGACACATTAAGTCCGGAGTGGTGATTATTTCTGGATTTTGAGGCTGTTTTATATACACAACCTGATATTTAGAGATAAGAACAAAGCCAAACAGGTTGGGATTAAAGTAATTCAGAACATAGGGGTAAGGAGACAGTGTCTATATTTTAGAACCCAAAGTACTCTTTGAGACCAATGGAAGAAAGGTTTATTTGATCTGGAACTGAAATTTTCTGTAGTGCATAATCAAATTCAACCTATATGTTTAGCTCATTTGAACAACTGAAACACAGGATGCACAGAATAAGAAAGAGGTCCTTTAATCCTGTATAGATTATTGTAATGCCTGGATACACCCTAGAGTATATTAAGCAGATAATCAAAAAGTTTTGGCAAAGTCCCCTGAGGGAGGGGAGAAAGACTATGGAACTATTAAACCTCACCATCAGGGAATCCCCTGATACTGTGTCAAACTTCAGGGACACCCAAGTCAATAGGCCAAGCCCTCAATCATGAGGCTTACTCTTGTGAAGCTTATGTAGGTAGTGGAGAAGCTTAGACTACCTATAGGCATGCCTAAGAGTTACTTCTGGAGGACCTCTTTTGCTGCTCAGATGTGCCCTCAGTCTCTAGGCCCAATTCCACAAGTGAAATCATTGCCTTTCCCCCTACGTGGAACATGACATCCAGGGGTGAAAGTCTCCCTGGCAACATGGAAGAGGACTCCCAGGGATGAATCCAGACCTGGTACTGTGGGATCAATAATTCCATCCTGACCAAAAGAGGGAAAAGAAGTGTAATTAATAAAGTATCAGTGGCAGAGAGAATTCAAATACAGTCGAGAGGCTACTCGGGAGGTTGCTCTTACTCAAACTTCAGGTAGACCTTGTTACCTATCATAACCTGCCAACCCCCAGGACCATTCCAGCCAATCCTAAAGAACACCTAGGGCAATTTATAAGATTCCACAAGGGTTCCAGGCACTAGAATAACTTTCCAGAAACCTACAAATTCCAGATGGGTCCCTGGTTCAGATCCCTGGGCCTGAAACCAAGAAGCCCAGCCTCTCCAGAACATCAGGTAGGTCCATCTCCCTACCCCATATTAGTGACAGACTGTTCCAATATCAAAAATTTAGAATTGCCACAGCCCAAACAACCCCAAAGAGAGGTGTGGAAAGATCAAAGATGGTGGTGGAATTATACGTAGAAGATAGGACTCAACAAATGAATATGAATGCTGTATCATTAAATTGATATCTCTTTTAATTTCCAGTATTTTAGAGCAGCTAGAAGTGAAAACCTAAAATTGTGAAATTGTAACCCATGTCTACTCTGAAATATGTTCTACAACTAATTGTGGTGCTGTGCTTTGAAATATATAGCTTTATATATATATATATGTTATTGTTTGCAAAAAAAGAAGGAAAAAAAGTCTATTGTGATGATAAAAAAGTATTTAAGCCCTCTAGCCTCCTAAATTCTGGAGCAGCTAGAATGAAAAAACTGAGATGATGGTATGGTAGCCCATGACAAACTCTATGATCTGTCCTGTAACCACTTTTTGAAGAGTGCTTTGAAAAGTATTGCTTTTTTTATTCCTTTGCTTTGTATCTATGCTATACTATACAATAAAAAAAAAAGTAGAAAAAAAGTTAGAATGGGCATAGCCCAAATACCCCTATAGAATGTGAGAAAGGTCAGAGGTGATGGTGGAGTTATACAGAGAAAGTTGGGTTTAACAAATGAGTGCTGAATGATTTTGCTATAGTTCTTTCAGCCTCCAGTACCTTTGAGCAGCTAGAAATAAAAACCTAATATTGAGGAATTGTAACTCATACCAAACTGTGAAATCTATTCTAGAACTATTGGTTGTGATGTACTTTGAAATGTATTGCTTTTAGGTATATATGTTATTTAAAAGAGAAGGCGTGTAACAGAGAAGCTAGGATTGAACAAATGAGCATGAAGCTGAGTCAATCTATTGACCTTCCTGTCGGTCTCCAATAAAGTGTTTGCCCAAAAGCTTTTCCTTCTTGCTATGTGTTTACTACACATACTATATTTATTATTGCTTGGGAATTTTGGCTTGGACAAACTCATTTTTGTGTTCTCATTCCAGGATGGCACATAGGTTTGTGCAATCTTACAAACAAATTCTGATCAATTACTTGTGAGTATCTTACATGTTGTGTTAAAAAAACTCTGAAACTCTTCCAGCGCTGCTGCAAAGAGAACCATATCAATAAGCAATATCTGCAAAGCATGTTTGCTGCTGATAATCCTACAATGCACAGGATAACCCACAACAGAATTATCTGGCCCAAAGTGTCAACAGTGCCAAGGCTGGGAAACCTGGAATGAAGCAGTATGTTTGGGCTTTGAGGTTAGAAAATGTGGTTCCCAGCACAGCAGAAGCATGCAGACAGAGGTGATCGGTTTCCCTGGAGAGTGGGGCGCTTACATCTGTGGTTCTGGCTTTCTGTGCCAGGAGCTGGGCTTTGTCTAGGGATTGGGTTAGGGAACAGGCCATTTTGGTCAGTAACCACACTACATTAACTGGAGGATAATGGATGCCTTTACGATATTTAGTCACCATGTCCAGGAGCATGGATTTCTGTTTTATTTTGGAATTCCGTAATAACCTTCAAAGTAAAATTTTGAAATTTCCTTCTTAAGGTGATTGTCTATGTTCTAGTTTGCTAGCTGCCAGAATGCAATATACCGGAATCAGAATGGCTTTTAAAAAGGGGAATTTAATAAGTTGCTAGTTTACAGTTCTAAGGCCGAGAAAATGTCCAATTAAAACAAGTCTATAGAAATGTCCAATCTAAGGCATCCAGGGAGAGAGACCTTGGTTCAAGAAAGCCGATGATATTTAGGGTTTCTCTCTCATCTGGAAAGGCACATGGCAAACATAGTCACAGTTTCTCTCTCGGCTGGAAGGGCACATGGTGAGCAAGGTGTCATCTGCTACTTTCTCTCCTGGCTTCCTGTTTCATGAACCTCCCCGGGAGGTGTTTTCCTTCTTCATCTCCAAAGGTCACTGGCTTGTGGGCTCTCTGCTCTCGTGGCTATGTCGTTCTTCTCTGCTGTCTCTGAATCTCCCATTCTCCAAAATGTTTCCTCTTTTATAGGACTCCAATAAACTGATCAAGACCCACCCTAATGGGTGGAGACATGTCATCACCTAATCCAGTTTAACAACCACTCTTGGTTAAATCACATCTCCAGGGAGATGATCTGATTACAGTTTCAAACATACAGTATTGAATAGGGATTATTCTAGCTTTATGAAGTGGGATTTAGATTAAAACATGGCTTTTCTAGGGGAATACATCCTTTTAAACCAGCACAGTCTACATTTGTTTTATTTATTCCTAAATATCTTATTTTTCATGGCTGCTGTAAATGTTATCTCATTGCTTTCTTTTGGTCATTATTTGCTCAGTGTTTTTTTAAAAATTTATCCTGAAAATTGTCAAATATATAGGAAAATAGAAATCACAGTTCAATAAACAATGGTAACTCCCTCCAAAATCACATTCTCCAAATACTTGTTTGAATATATAGAAATACAATTATTTTTATATCTTGACCTTTTATATAATTACCTGGAGAAGCCCTTCTATTAATTCTAAAAATTAAGATGCAGTTTTTGATTTGTAGGAAATCATAACATTGACATCAAATACAGTTTTATCTGTCTTTACAATTCTTGTAACTTTTGTTTCTTTTTCTTGTAGCCCTCAGCATTCCATTGAAAGTATTTATCTATATATCTATGATTTATTTATATTTGATTGAGTAGTAGATGTGTAGCAGGGGGTTTCAGGACTTCCCCTCTGCCAGATGCCCTGCAGTCAGTTTTTACTGACTCAATCATATTTGCTGCTCCAGATGCCTCCATCGTCTTCTCCAGACCGTCTCCCTCCTCCTACTTTCCTGAAGAAACAAGGGGCTTCTTAAGGGGAGAAGGGGGGGCAGTGCCAAGTGATGAGATTGGATGCCCAAAGTCATCAGAGGTCATCCTGGTAATGCCAGGAGAGATTGTCAGCTTCCCCGCACCCTAGTGTCCTCCTGTCAGAGGGACGGCACTGCCCTAGGACAGCGTCCAGCCTCCCGTCTGGTGGACACAGCTTCCTTCCCAAGGCTGGCACCGGGGGCTGTCCATTCTTGGTTTATGGTTCAGCCTACTGTTTGCCCTTCCGAGTATTTAAAACACAGAAATTCATCTTCGCTTAGGAAGGTAGAACCCTGTGTAGTTACTCCATTCCGGTGGCTGCTGGGCTGTGGAGCTGTCAGTGAGTTTGAGATATTTTCGAGAAAGTCTGTGGAACAGTCGGGTTTGAACCCACAGAGGAGCCGGCAAGGCGCACCGGGAGCAGAAGTTTTCGTTATTTTAACTCTCTCTCTTGCTTCCTCCCCATTCGCTCTCCTCCCCTTCCTTTCCCTTTGCCTACTCCCTCCTTGTTTTCTTCTTTCCACAAATATTTATTGAGCACATCCAGTGTGGTGGGAAACAGCGATGAGCAAAGCAGATATGGTGCTGGCCCTTGCGGTGTACTGCAGGAGACAAAGATGACACACGTGCACACACGTGAACATGGGTCACGACACCTAGGCACAAGAATGTCATGTCACTTTTTTAAAAAATCACATTGAGTTTGGCTTGGCCAGATAATTATTTGGGCCAAGGGTTAATACAAAAGTAATTTTGGGGTAGCTTGTCTTTCTTCTTTGGTGCTTGCAAAATCCAGGGGTTTATGAAATCCAGAGACTTAGGAAATCCAGGAAACTTGGGTGAAGGCTTCCGGTTCTCAGGCCAATGACCACACAGGACCTAGTCCCAGACTGCAGTGTCCATTTGCAGCTGGGAGGCCCCGCTGCTCGAGAGACCTTCTCCCTCAGAGCCCAATGTTGTGCTGGATTTATAGCAATTTGTGTGAAAATGCTACATTAAGTATTGTAGTGCAATGTAGGTTTTCTCTAAATCAACGCTTTGAAGGTGGTTAAGTAACGATAGGGATGCTAGAAATGCGTATTTTTTGATGGGCAATATTGGTGTTATTTAGGACAGCTCATTGGTCAGGAGTGCTGTGAGGAGGGCCGTAGCCCTGGCATGACCCCATCAGTCCCAGCCAGTGGCTCTGACTTCACTTTGCAGTGGACCCTATTGCAGCTTCTGATACTCTGAGGCTCTGAAGAATCACCAGACAATTCCTGCCCATCACCGTCTGGCCAAGCAGGTCCAGATTTGCCTCCCACATACTTGGCCAGTGGTTTCTTTCTTAAGACCCACAGAGTCAGGGATCTTGGTGTTTAGTTCATGGCACCTTGTCAGCTCCCCTTTGGTGCCTGGCCGCGTTGGGTGAGACCACCCCCCGCCCTCCGCCCCCTTGACCTTCAACCCACCTCCCTCAGATGGTCGAGTCCACGTCTTTAGACGTGGAGGGTTTAAACTAAGGTGGTTCTCTGAACTCCACCTGGCGAAAGGCAAGCCCTTACCACCTTGAGCATGTGTAATGCCTCTCAGACTGTCTTCACGAGCCTGCTGCTGAGAAAAGGCAGCCGAGTGAGATTTCTCCACCAAGATATTCTGCCACACAAATCACTATACAAATAAGGATTTTACTTATTACTTGTGATTTCTCTAAATTGTTCAGGCAAGTCAAGTTAGCTATTTTTTAGGGTCTGATGAAATGTATGTGCTAGTTAGGACTTTCCTGAAAGATACAGGAGGAATGGTAAATGAAACTCGACATGAGAATTTTATTTGTTTAGGCACATGCACCCTTGAGCATAGAGGGAAAGCATATTTCAAAGAAATCACAATGTCCTTGTGATGGTAATGATTGCTCAACAGAGGACAGTATGGAAAGCTGACTCTTACATGTCTTTGCATTATTTTCTAAGCAATTGGTCCAGTTTGGTCCTGGAGGGGTTTTTGCTTTCTGAACCCACACTCACCCACATATGCATAACAAGACATAAAACCTTTTTAAAGAAACGAAAGCATGCTCCTTTGGGTTTTGTACCCCAACATGCCTTTAGTACATAGAGATACTTATTTTTGTTTTGGCTACACAAACAGAAAGAATCTAGTGCTTTGATGAAAATGCAAGATTTTTGCTCTGCCTGGAGCACATGTGTCTTCCCTGAGGATGTTTACTCAACTGGCACGATGAAAACATTAGATCAGAAAAAGAAACGTCAATTTTTGCTTCCATTTTATGTTCTTCAAAATGGTGACTGGTGTGAATTCAGCACTCATGCAACCAAATAAATTGAACCAAATATATAATAAATAGGACTGAGCTTCTTATAAGATATAAAACATTATTATACACTTCCCGATTTGTAACATTTACATTTTCATTATGAGTAGGATGCTTAAAATGCTATTGAGGATTTCATTTCACCCCTTTTGTACAATACATGATTCCTGAGTAATAATAATCAAACAATCTCATAAATCTCTATTTACTGGTCTATGTGTCTCCTAAATTTACATTTGCAAACTAGGATTGCCTTATGTTCCTAGAACACAGCTTGAGATACAAATTTACCATTGTATGCCCAGGCAGCTTCATTAAAGTCTCTTTTATGGAGGAATGTTAGAGGAGGAAAAATAGCCACTGATAAAGACATATTTGAAATTCATCTGAACACATTCTTTTGTAGCAACAACAGAATTCAAAGCTGTAAAAAAGATTACATTTGCACATTTTTCCATTTCAAGAAACTTCCTTATGCACTTTGGAATATTATATATACTTTATTAACTCTAAAGCCCTTCCCAAAAAGGCCTTTAAAGGAAAGAAGTAAAGAATAGAACACTAGTATTCATTCCAATACCCTTTTGGGGAGATCACATTAGCTTTTAATTTCAACACATTTGCATTTTACAGTGGCAGTCATGTATGGCCATAACCTGGAGATAAACAGTTCCTGAACTTCAACCTCTGATGAGCTGTGTGGTCAAGAGGTTAATGGAATTTGGAAAACAGATTTTCTTTTAAAAGTTTCTCATCCTGCAGTAAGAATGGGCATTACCAGGAATTGCCATGATATGGCAGTGTGTGGTCCTTGCCTCTAGCACCTCACAGCATAAGGGATGTGCTTTCATCAGTGGATGGAGGCCTCATCAATAGTAGTTCTGAAAAGACTTTAGTAGTATATAAGCATTTTATTTATTGTAATCTGTATTTAAAAAAAAAACTGTGTTTGAACTAGTGTGTTTTCTCAGGACAAGGCTAAAGCGGCTGGCAATGATAGGTCAGTTGACAAAAAGGAAAACATATTAGTAGAATAACAAGACAGTGATACTTAGATATGGAAAGTTTTCTCTATCTTCTTCTGTAAAGTGTTTGAACATCTTCCAAAGGCCTTCAGAGCTGTTCATTGCCAAACTTTCTTCCCGTTTCACTTCTGCTGGCACTCTACTCTCCCTTGCTCAGCCTCAGCACTGCTCACCCACCCCACAGCCCTCCCAGACTTGCGTGACAACATGCTGTGACAAAGGCTTCCTAGTGTGAGAAGTAACTCAGAATCCTCAGATAATTTTCAGTGCAGCACCGACAAGTATGTCCTAGAATGGGCTGGATCAGAACCATCTAGGCTTCTCATTAAAAATGTAGTTTCCATCCCAGTTGTGACCCACAAAGATGCATTTTTAATAAGCACTCTAGGTGATTGTGATCCTGAGAGAAGTTTGAAAAGAGATGCGTTATTGATGGAAATAACCGGAGTCTCAACTGCTTATTTCGGAGTAAACAAAGGGATCCAGGAAACTTCAGCATGGGTAACTTCTCTCTCAATGGAATATTCTCATCACTTAACTTGAAACTAACATCTGGGAAAAATAAATGATCTTCCCAGAATTTTGAGGTCAAAAGCCCTTTTCCATCTTGTTCACTGCTATTTGCTATGGCTTGACCCTGGCCCTTCATGAGCGCCAGCTTTCCATGGAGGCTGCAGATGGACAAGCCAGAGCTCAGAGATTGGCAAACCCCCAGTAGGAAAACATCCCTGAGACTGACATAGAGACATTTCAAATATGTCTTTCTCAGTGGTTCTTTCTCCTCCTCTAACACTCCTCTGAATCCTTGATTAAGAGAATGTGCTGCAGACACAGGGTTCCCTGGATTCCACCCTCATAACCGCTCCTCTCAAATGAAAAAGGTTTCAATTTCATAAAGTAACTGGGCATCTGAAAATCCAGGTGGAGTATATTCTCCTTGCTTTATACAGGACTGGTTCCATTGATGCTGCTTTGGTTAACCAAAGTAACCCTACATGTGGGGTGCAGTGGGGGGTTATCTGGGATGCGAATGGGCCTCATGGCAAACGCTTCTGTCCACCATGATTCAAAAAATAACCACTGCCTCTACTGCCGCAAGAAGCAATGCTAAAGCAAATCTTTGGAAACAGAGTTTAAGAACTAAAAATTCATGAGCAGATCTCTAGTGGGAAATTTCTTAAAAAGTAAGATTGATCAACAAATGGCACTGGGACAAGAGAAATCCACATGGAAAAGAATGAAGTTGGACCCCTACCTCATACCATATGCAAAAATTAATTCAAACCAGATCAAAGAGCTAAAATTATAAAACTCAGAAGAAAATATAGACATAAGTCTTTGTGACTTTGGATTAGACAATGGCTTTTATATATGATACCAAAAGCCCAAGCAACAAAAATAAAAATGTGTATAAATAATTGACCTTCATGAAAGTTAAAATTTTTTGCTTCAAATGACACATCCATTGAGAAAGTGAAAAGACAAACCACAGAATGGGGGAATATATTTATAAATGATGAATCTGATAAGGGACTTGGATCTAGAATACATAAAGAACTCTTAGAACTCAATGAGCAAAAGACAAGTAACCCAATTTAAAAATGAGCAAATAAATTGAAGAGAGATTTTTCCAAAGAACATATGAAAATGCTGAATGAGCATGTGAAAAGATGTTTAACATCATGAGCCATTAGTGGCATGCAAATCAAAATCACAATGAGATACCACTTTACACACACTAGGATGGATATAATAAAAAAGATAGATGGTAACAAGTATTGGTGAGGATGTGCAGAAATTGAAACCCTCGTTTATTGCTGGTGGGAATGTAAAATGATACAGCTGCTTTGGAAAACAGTCTGGCAGTTTTTGAAAATGTTAAACATAGGGTTACCATATGACTCAGCAATTCCACTTCAAGGAATATGTCAAAGAGAAATGAACTTATATGTTCTCAGAAAAACATGTTCATGAATTTTCATATTGTTTATAATAGCCAAAAAGTAGAAACAATCCAAATATCCATCAACTGATGAATAGATACATAACATTTAATATATCCACACAACAGAATATTACTTGGCAATAAATGGACCCTGAAAACATTACGGTAGGTGAAAGAAGCCAGTCACAAAAGACCACCTATGGTGTGATTCCATTTACGTGAAAATGTCCAGGATACACAAATGCTTAGAGATAGGAAGGAGGTTAATGGTTGCCAAGGGATTGAAAGAGCATTGGGGGAATTGGATAGTGATGGCTAAACGGGATAGGAAGCAGGGATTCTTTTTGGAGTATGAAAATGTTCTAACATTGATTGTGATGGTTGCACAAATCTTTGAATACACTAGAAACCATTGAATCGCACACTTTAAATGAGCAAATTGTATGGTATTTGAATTATATCTCAATGAAGTTGTTAATTTAAAATTGCATGGTCACAGAGAGTTCCTTAAATCAAGGTAAGCTCTTAAAAAGTCATTGTGTGAAGGGGACCCAAGATGGCAGCTAGGTGAGGAGTGGGATTTAGTTTGTCCTCCAGAGCAGCTAGTAAATAGCCAGGAACAGGACAGAACAACTGCTGGGGCCACATCAGTGACCGGACACCCAGTGTACCCTAGTCTGGACCAGCTGGACCAGCTGCGAGCCCACCCAGAACCATGAATCCCCCAAGCCCGGAGGCCAGCGCCCCTCTCCCACAGGCAGCTTCCCAGAGGGGACAGGAAAGGGACTTCACTAGCAGCAGAGGCTGAGCTCAACCAAGTTCCAATTGTGGAAGTAATTAACAAATTCTGACTACTAAAGATAGACCCCCAGCTCAGCTGAACCTCGAGTAAAAGCTGAGGTTGCTGGGTTTTGCCCTGGTACA
>PVIY010056689.1:0-13157 GCA_004026745.1 Myrmecophaga tridactyla
ATATGTATATATTTACCCCAATAAGAAAAGAGGGGAGTTGCTTTAAGAAGTCTTTTGGCAGAATTTATAGCCTCCTTGTGGAGTTTGCAGGGACATAAAGGATGATGCTTAACATATTCCTGAGAAATCTAAAGATTAGAGGAGGTGGTTGGACCTGCATACAAGGCAGTAATGTTCCCCTTGCCCAACAGGAAAGATGCACTGGAAGCCCACTTCCATCTTCTAATTTCATAACACAAATGTCAGAGTTTTCTGGAGGTGAGTTGGCCTAGATGTAGCTAGACTTGGACTCTGCCTAAGAGGCTCATCTGGATTTGACCACCTGAGGTCATCTATGTGAGAAGGTTCTTGGGGGCAGAAGTGGAGAGGGTCAGAACAGGCCAGCTGGAGGAGACATCATTCACATTCAAGGATGGAGAGTCACCCTCCAAAGGGTCCATGAAGCAAAGAGTCAGGGTATAATTTTCCAAATGTCATATCACAAAAGAACCAGCCATGCTAAGATTAATACTTTTTCCCAGTGCTTTTCTCTTAGACTCAAACATAGAAATGTTAGAAACCTTGGCTATGGACTAAGGGAGGAGGATAGGGAGAGTAAAGTAAGTAAAAAGAGAAGCATTTCAATAGTCTCCTTCCCCCATTGCATGTTTCTGGGTCTAAAAAATAACACACAGCAGAGTAAAGGGACTCTAAATTAGATCAGATCCTAAGTCTGTTTTGTTCTTTTGCCTAAACCAGACTAAAGAAAAGATAAGGGATCTGCTAGATTTTATTCAAGAGACAGGGAAGAATGAATCTGCAGATGAGATTTGAATAGATAATAAATGAAAGAATAGGTTGTTTTCTGCTTGTACCCTCTGGTGTCCAACATGTTCCACAAAACAACTGCAGTTCTTACTGTCCAGTTCCTGGTATATCAGTGCAGAATAGCTGGGTTGCTTTTGATAGGGAAAGTCCTAGGTAATCTTTAAAAGCATATTTAACCAGTTTTGGCTAGGGTGAAACTTCCATGCATGCAGGATGCTTTAACTGCACCCTTCTTCATGATTTTAATTCCATATTAGAGCAGATTAGAGCAGAGTGCAAGGGAATTCTGATCTGGTTCTCTTACTAGACACCTAACCTATACCTGGTCCCAGTCTTCCTGGGTTAATGTTATGCAGACCCAAGGCATTGAAGTGCGCCAACTTGCTTCTGTTAGTGTTCTCCAGGATAAGTTCTATAAAGAATACTTCTGTTCTGCTTTTTACATTTTCTTTTCTTACCCTATATTGTCTCTTCCAGCCATTGCCTGAAGTGTTTTCTGGATAAAGCAGTGGGATTGGGGTGAGAGTTGGTATCAATGTTAGGAATCGTATTCAAAGCCACAGTCAAGGTGGAAGATGAATTTCCCTTTCCACTCTTGTTATGGGCTTTATTGATGAAATGAGAAGGAACAGTATGGGAAAAATTGAGGTCAGCATGAAAGGAGATTTGCTTTTTGCTCAAGTACTGGCTACATCTCAGGAGAATACTGACTCCCCTGTTTTCAAGCTGTACTTTTTGGAGAAAAAAGATTGATTTAGTGAGTCATTTGTAAAATCCATTGAAACATGCATTTGTAGGGTCAGAACAGTGCGATGGATTGATTCTGACTTAATGCAGTCCTACAATGCTTGCTGAAGCAATCACCGTCAAAAGGCTATGCTAGCAGTGCTGAAAAGCTGTGGGTTGAATGGGCTTCAACTTTCCTCAGCACTGAGCCAGAAACCCCTCATTTGTTTTCCTTTGCTGAGAATCACCTCATGCTATTCAGACAAGGTGACAACCATGCCTGAAGAAGTTCTCTTAAGCCAATTTGACTCAGTAGTGTGGGTACAGATTTTAGAAGAAAGTTATAACAGATGAGATGCTATTTCCCCAGCACAACAGAAATTTCCAATGACCAAACATTTGAGTTATTTCCAAAAAAAGCCACTCTCATTCCCTTTCTATTGCTCACAGCTGTGTGGCCTTGGCCAGTTATTTAACCTGACAGGCCCTCAGCTGCCTCACTTGTAAAATGGTAGAAGGTGGGCTAAAAGCCTGACTTCTGTGATGGAAAGTCAGTGGGGAAACATGGGTGATTTTAATGTGCTATGGGTCTGACTTTGTGATGTCACAAACAGGCCTTGGGGGCTGAGGAATTCTAACCACCAGGCCTGGACATCTGAAGACACATGTAGGAGGATTCAGCACCCTTGCTACCATCCTTGCTTCTCACTACTCACTCACAAAATGACTAGCACTAGATTCAAATTCCTTATTCAAAGAAACTGAATGAAGAACATTTTATTTTGGTATTATAAATAGATCATGGGCTTATTTCAATACAATGTTGAAATATTTCTATTAATGTTCTTAAATGGAATTATATAATCAGATTCAACCCATTATTTCTAGCTGTGTCAAGGCCATGTGTGTAATTGGTTATATTTAATGAACATTTTGCTGCCCTGAAATGTTTTATTAATATTTTGGGCAAGGTGGGCAAAGAAGACTCCCTTTACTGTGTTTGGTTTTATGGCGAGTCGGGGAGAATGAGGAAGAAAATGCAACTTCTAAATGAGTTACAAGAGACTTGGAGATAAGACTTGTAAACAAGAAAGAGTTAGAAAAGAAACAAGGGAGATTTGTCCTCAAGAAACATGAGGCTCCCAAGTATGGTGGGCCTGGGCAAGGACTGAGTGGATATGTAACTGAAAAGTTCTTTAATACCTGCTCTCACCAAATATAGTGTAGGATTTATCTTGTAAACGTTATTTTCTTCTGCCACTCTGCCCATCATGAGAACCAATTCAGACTGCTCAGTTCAGGTCTAGAAGACTGTACTTTAATCCTCCATGACATGATGTGGATAAGATGAAGTCCTCCTATGTGCTTGATATTCACCTTGTCCTTCCCCTATAATATTCCTTATTCTTTTTGCCCCTCTTCACAAGCATCTGTAAGCTCCATGAAGGCAGGGGTCAGATCCAATTTGCCTGCTACTGTTTTCTCAATGACTGGCACCTATAGGGCCTTAATAGATACTTATTTATTGAATAAAAGATTCATCATAAAAATAATAGGGTAGCCACGGTGATTCAGCAGGCAAGAATGCTCACCTGCCATGCCAGAGGACCCAGGTTCGATTCCTGGTGCCTACCCATGTAAAAGAAAAATAATAATAATTATCTGCTACTCTCAAAAGACTAAAATTCCCATTCCAGTTTCAATGTTTTACTTCGACTTGACCTCTCTGTTGTCATATTCCACTTCTTCCATGCTAGAAGGAACTTATCATATGCTATTTATTCATTCAACACAAAATGATTTTGCTTTCTCTGTGTGGCAGGAATAGTTCTGGTTCTGGATTTAGAGGGGTATAAAGGATAGGCAAGCAAGATCCTTGTCTGGGACATACATACCAGGGGAGAGAGACAGAAATTAAATAAGAAACAAAGACATTTCAGATAGTGCTGCATGGTATAAAAAACATAGCAGCATAATGCCCTGGAGATCAATGACGTGGATGGTGAGGGAAGGCACCAGGAGGTGATGTTTGATTTGCTCCCTTATGATGAGAAGGAGTCAGCCATGTAAAAATGGGGCAGAGGGGCAATCTGAGCAAGAGTAAGGACCAGACATAAGGACAGGCCTTGAGTGTTTGAGGACTGAGAAAGAGTAAGGACCAGAGATAAGGACAGGCCTTGAGTATGAGGACCAGAAAAAAGGCTGGGTGGCTACGAGGGAGTGAGTGAGAGTGAGTATAAGAGGACAAAGCTGTGGTCATAGATGAAGGTCAGATCTTTTAGGGTCTTATAGGCCAGATATATCAGCCAGAGTCCTGGCAGGAAACCAAGGACATAATCAAACTGGGTAATTTGGAGAGAGTTTTGATGTGGGCAGGGTATTGGGCTTAACAATCTGAGATTTTGAGGTGTTACATACCTTCTAATGTTATCTATATTTCAGATCTTAAATGGGGGGTCATGCTAAAAATCTATAGTAAGAGTATAAATGTTGAGTCAAAACACAATATAACTATTGCCTCCAACTTTTAAGTATAGGGCTTTTTAAGGTGAATGCATATTGTAAATTTGATAGTGCATTTTTATTGTTGACTAAAATTTTGATAACATGGTAGGGAATTTGGAAATGAAGTGCTTTAGTTTTCTAGTATTATTAGGGAAGTTATGTTTAAAACTAAGTTACAAGTTTCCAAATTGAAGTTTCTAAAGAATAAATAAAATGGTAATGATGGATAATGTTTTAATACTTTGTTGTAGGTATATTGATCTAAATTATTCAAGATGTCTTTGAATCATTAGTTAGTATTCAAGGGATGACTATCATGCAATCAGAAGGCTTTTAACAAACTCATTAAAGTGCATCCAATTGACAAAAAATAAATTGAATGTGGAATATTTGTAAGGCACAATGAGGGGAACTAAAATGCATAAGACACAGTCTCTGCCCCTAAGGAGTTTATGTATTGTAATAATTTTTTCACTTCAATATAATCTCCTTGAGAAGCTATCATCTTTTCCCAGTGAGATCATTTCTGCTAAACATTTAGGAGCTCCTTTGAAATTGTCTTCAGAGCCAATTTAACACATTTTCACTTGGGTGTGCATACACACACACATGCAAAGTTACTCTCACTCTCACTGTCATTTATTTAGATCTGGGGTCAGGAAAATATAGCCTATAGGTCAAATCTAGCCTGCTACCTGTTTTTGTATGGCTTGGGAGGTAAGAATGTTTTTTTTTATTTTTAGATGGTTGAAAAGAGTCAAAAGAAGAATAATGTATTCTGACACATGAAAATTTTATGAAATTCAAATTTTAGTTTCCATAAAAGAATTTATTGGAACACAGCAGCATCTATTCATTTACTTATTGTTATGGCTACTTTTATGCTACAACAATAAAGCTGAGTAGTTTAAACAGAGACTTTAAGGTCCTAAAAGCCTAAAATATTTACTATCTGGTTCTTTATAGAATCATGTCTTACTTTTGGTTCACAAAAAAGGATTCTTTAAATGGATTGCTTTTCTTCTTCCACAGATTTGATTCTGAACTACTTTTTTTTTAGTTTCCAAAATCAAGCAGCCTAAGATCAAAGATTTCATCTCACCATTCAAGGGAATCTGATTCAGGCTTTGAAATCAATCCCCAAAGAGTTACCAAACACAGTGAGCAGTGGTTATGTTTTCACCACACAGTGGAGAGAGACTCCTAAGTTAGTTCAAATATTAGGAACAAGGAGAAGGAAAAGCCATCTCAATGGTCCCTCTATAAGGCCTCTCCAAAGAATGGGACAATGTTTAAATCCAACTGAAGCATACAGTTCACTGTTCTTTGACCAAGTATCTTCCCTGTGGGTCTCTGCCTTTCTGCTGTGTCCCCTTTGATTCTCCCTCTGAGGCTTCTGACAAACATCTCTTCTATATTCCCCAACCTATGACTTCTACTGACTAGTGGCTTCCATTGCCCACTGCCTCTACCTATTCTCCACATTTCTCTTCTATCCCTCCTGATGAGTCTCCCATTCAGATAGCCTAAGAAGGAGGATCTTACAGGGTTTGTCAGTCACTATCCAGTAGTGTATGCCTTTGATGTGAAGAGTGCTTGACCTGGATCTCTTCACTGTTAGCATGACAGTCCATAGATGGCTGGCAGGGAAAGAGAGAAAAAGCAGGCCAAAAAAATGACCTTTTACTCTGTTTGGGGAATGTTTGCTCTTGAGGACTCATCTGTTGATCTCTTGGTCTTTTAATATGCACTGGTTTAGGAAATTCCATGTGCTGAGAATACTGCTCAGAATGACAGTTCTTTCCAATATTGATGATGTAAGTAGCCAAAGGGCATCATTTTATTAAATACAATGAAAAAATATCAGTCATTGGCCACTCACTGGAAGATGAAAATAAAATAGTCTAAGAGGAAAAGGAATTGAGGTCTCATCAGGCATTATTCAGATAAATTCAAAAGGAAGAGCAAGTCATGTGTGGCAAGTTTGAAATAGTCAATGACTGCCAAGCTGGACGCTTAAGTTGGAGCCCAGTATATTCTATCCTAAGCCTATTCCATATCTCCAATTTTATCTTCTTGCAGTAAAAAACTAATTTTTATTAAGTTCACTGGTATATGCAGAAGTCCTCATTTGATATTTAAGAAATTTGAAACTTTAAAATAAACCATGTTACTAGAATTAAAATTGAAAACAATAAACAACACACAAAAAACCATAGTACTATACAAGACACAGTGATCCCTTAGGTGTAAACCATGGAACATAGCTAATAGTATAATTAGAATAATATTCTTCTTCAGTTGTAACAAATGCACCATACTAATGCAAGATGTGAATAATAGGGTGTGAGGGGTATATGAGAACTCTGCATTTTCTGCATGATTTTTCTTTAAACCTACAACCTTTCTATGAAAAAAATAAAACATACCTCTCCCAATAAAATAAAATAAACCATCCAAATTTTCAAAGCTCCAAAATTATATATCTATCTCCTGGCCCCAACCCTTTCTCCTGTTGGGATTTACATGATCCACTTTTCTCCCATTGTTTTATTTAGAAAGTTTAAATTGAGTCATAGTAAACTAGAAGATAACAAGACACTTGTTCTAGAGGCAGTTTTCTCTGTTCTAGACAAGGACTAGAATGCATAGTATCAAAAGTGATCTCAACCCCTGGACACCCAACCTCATGATGTCATACTATGGGAATCAATCATTATCTACTTCTCTGTGGTGATCACGTACATCTTTCCTGAAAACCTAGGGAGACCCACTGTGGTATGAATGGGATGCTCTGGAGAACCTAGCTCCTTTTATTCCAGGATTCACTTAGCTTTAGCTCTGGGAAGCAAAGGAGGTAAAGGCTATAGCCATGAAGACTTTGATCTTGGCACTACTCCAGTATAAAAAGGCTGTGATAGGATAACTTGAACATAATTAAAGGTAGGATGTCCACCAGGATTATTTGCATAGTATAAGTTAAAAATTAAAATGCTTCTTAGTGTTGTGGCAGAAGTAGATATGTGCATTGAGGGAACAATGGATGTGCTGGTTTGAAACTGTTATATACCCTAGAAAAGCCATGTTCTTTAATCCTGATTTAATATTGTGGGGTGGAAACCTTGATGGGATTTTTTCCATAGAGATATGACACACCCAATTGTAGGTGTGACCTTTGATTAGATGGAGATGTCATTCCACCCATTCAAGTGGGTTTTGATTACTTTGCTGGAGTCCTTTAAGAGAGGAGACATTTTGGAGAGAGCCAACAGGAGACCTAGACATTGGAAAATGTAGAAAGAAAATACCCCCAGGGAAGCCTTTTGAAACAAGAAGCCAAAGGATCAGCTGATGCCAGCCACATGCCTTCCCAGCTGACAGCAGTGTTCTGTACCCATTGGCCTTTCTGGAGGAAAGTTATCTTTCCCTGGATGCCTTAGTTTGGACATTTTTATGGCCTTAAAACTATAAATGTGTAATTTAATAAATTCCCTTTTTGAAAGCCATCCCATTCTGTTATATTACAATTTAGTAGCATTTAACAAACCAGTGCAGTGGGGAAAAGAGATTCTTCATACATTCTTTTATGAAATATATATTGATCTTTTTGTATAAAGTCTATCCTTATTATTCATGTACTGTTTATTTTCAAATTTGCCTACTTGCTAAAATTTATCTGTACCTCAAATCAACACTTGCTGTGCTTTCATGGTAACTCACAGACCTGCTCAAAGTGGTGAAAAATTTGAGTTACCTGGTATACACATTCCCAGCTGAAGTTGAATGAATTGACAGTCTTCTTGTTTCAACTCTCACACTGTAAATAAGTGTCCTTTTTGTGATATATTTAAAGCTACACTTTTTGCTTTTTTTTTGGTTGTTGGTGATTTCACTCTTTAAAATAGCCTACAACCATAGTGCTGAAGTGCTGTCTATTGTTTCTAAGTGCAAGAAGGCTATGATGAGCCTTATGGAGAAAATAAATGTGTGAAATAAAGTTCCTTCAGTCATCAGTTATAGTGCTATTGGCCATGAGTTCAATGCTAATGAATCAACAATGAATATTAAATACTGTGCCCTTAAACAAACACACATAAAACAAGTTTATGTATTGACCAGTAGACAAATGTTGAGACCAGAGGCTGACAGGTGCCTAACCCTGTATTTCCACTTGGAGCAATGTTTCAGTATTCACTAATTCAGTGTTTACAGTGATTTTAAAGAACACAACTATTGAGAACAACAAAAATCGACTGTTGCTATCATTCCCCCCTTGCTTACTATTCTTTTAACTGACTTTGCTTTTGCCATTATATGGTCAATTTGCCTCAAACCATGGGTTGGTCTTTGACCTTACTAGATTAACACCTTCTGCCCCACCAATTAGTTACCACCCAACTATTACTCTTCATGAGAGCATGAAAAAGAAAAAGCAAAGCTATTCATCTTAGCCATACCTGTTTGTGTCTTTAGGAACATGGTCAAGATCCACTGTCATGGTAAAGTTTGATGCCTGCATTATAGCACAGCTTAATATTGTGATGGTTGAAGTTAATTAACCCATCCTGATGAGAAACAGAAGCAAGAAGTGCATTTTGGCATTCCAGACAGTTTTGAGCCTCAGGATGATTTTAGAGAGAATAAAATATTTTGAAATTATACAGTGATCTCTGCTAAAGTGATAATAGCTGGCACCAACTTGATAAATAAAGGAATTTTATAAGAAATATAAGCTGCACACTTCCTGTGAAACACAGTCGACTAATATTATTGGGGATTATATTAAAAACACTTACTACTGTCAAGTCAACATACTGCCTAGTTGACCTTTTATAAATGGGTGAAAATAAGTTTAGCAAAACCCAGCAAGACGTATTGAAAAAGAGGATGGAGATGAATGCTAGGAGATCTGAGCAATTCTACTAGCCCAGCCAATTGGCAATGATCACTGTATTCTTTCAGGGCCTGGGAGAAGCGTGGCTGCCCACTGTTGAGCCTGGTGATTGCTGGAGGACACTTTATTGACTCTATTTGCTGTTTGAGTATAATTCTCTCATGAGCTTTAACAACAATGCCTATGAATCTGAACCTTGTGATGGAAAAAATGGTCTCTGGCCTTGACAGTAAGTGCTTCAGCTTTGCCTAGTATTTGTTTTCTGCCAGAGCCATGGCCTTGGTGCCCTACAGTATTGGACTTGCAGCCAGAGACCATTATCCAGGCTGCACATTGCAGCCTGAGTATTATCTCTTTTAAATATTTTTCACTGAGAATAGCCATTTTGAGATGATTATACTGTAGTCAACATCTTTCTGTGGGAGCCATAAGCAATTTTGTCAGTATATGTCCAGTTGCAGTCCCTTGTTCTTTTATTTTCCCATGGAAGGCATACACACTGGGCTGGTCTTTCACTAGCAATTTGGTACAATTCTTTAATCAGTGTTCACTTTCCTTTTTCCACCTCCAAAAGTTAGCCAGGAATGATCATTGGATTTTGTTCAATAGTTTGGAAAATGTTTCTCAAATGTGAACAAAAGCCTAGTACTTCAACTGAACAGAGAGCTCACAGAATTCTCCGGTAATCTCCCAGTAGACTGAAATCCAATGGCAATGGTGCCAAACACTCAAGAGGAAATGGCACGAGGACTGCCCCATCTTTCCCTGTGGCCTGGTAATGAGGCCCATTATTTACATGCCCTCTTTGCTTGCTGAATGTGCAGTGTTTTTCCTTTCACTTTGGGTCTTGCCCCACATTCTGCCCCTCTCTTGAGGCACTTGTCAATTTGCTTTTAAAATAATGGAAGAATGCTATGGCACCACTCATTGGTGATATGACTCTCAAACTGTTGACAGATTGTCAAGTAAGTGAAATGTTTTGACAGAGAGAAATATATGTTGTCAACATTGTTTTACCCATGGTTGAGAAGGGAAATTGAAACTGTACTTCATCAGGGTTCAGATGTTGTTGGCAGAATGATGTCCTCAAAACAAATGACTACAGGCCATTTTGTTTTCCTTTATGCTTCATTCTTCTCTAATGAAATGCCCAATTAAAAACATAGCTCATGTGCTTTATAGAAAGCTTAGAAAGTATTCTGGGAAGTACCAGTGACAGGAGCAATCTTTCAATATAGGAGAAAGTCATAGCATGGTTCTAAGGAAGCAATGTATTGTGACCTCCAGTGCCCTGTGTAGAAGTTTTAAGGGAGACTTGAAGTGAATATAACCTTTCAAGATAGGAAGGGTGTGTGTGTGTGTGTGTGTGTGTGTGTGTGTGTGTGTGAGAGAGAGAGAGAGAGAGAGAGAGAGAGAGAGAGATACCTCAAATAGCAGACACTGCTGGAAATAGAGACCAAAAAAAAAGAAAGAAAGAAAGAGAATCCTTAGTAAAATGATACTACTAAGACAACTTGACAAATTGTGAATTTATCTTTGGGAGTAATGGGGAATGGAACTGTAGAATTGTGTGTTGTCTCTAAACAAAATGAAGGTTCTCTGTTTCCCTGGCAGGCATGCTCCTGTCAAGAACTTGTTCTGAGTGGGACCATGTGCAGCTGATAAAGCCCTGCTGACCATTATCTGCACATGCAGGTCTAAGCTTTTCTTTAATTTCCTTTTGCTTAAAGAGCAACCTTGATAAGAGAACAGGTTGACAGCTTTGCCTTTCTTGAGAATCTCTAAAGGAAACATTTTTCTTGTCAATCTCCTTTCATGAGATATGCAACAGTAAAGAAAGTGGATATTGGTTTGGGGAATAGGTTTGACTTTTAACTTGCATTTAGCAGCCAATATTGTCTTGAACACATGGCATGTGCAAGAGCACCTGTTAATAGTCATTATGGGTCATACAGAGATGTAGAAAGCAATGCTTCTGTCCTGAAGCAGCTTAGACATTTTTACTTTAAAAATTAATTGGCTCTGGCAGACCATGGTGGCTCAGCAGTCAGAGTTCTCACCTGCCATGCCAAAGACCTAGGTTCAATTCCTGGTGCCTGCCCATGCAAAGAAAAAAAGAATTACCACTATAAACAGGCTATATGGGTACAGATAAAGTAATAAGATGATTTGTATGGGTTGAAATTCATTGCATAACATATTTGGAGAGATCTGGACTTATAAAATGACTCCAGTGACTATTCCCCATGATATTCGTTGGTCCAGTATATTTAAGCTCTCTACATCTCTATTTCTCTCATTTATTAAATGAGGATAAAGATGCCTACCTTGTTGGGTTGTTGGGATGAATAAACAAAATACTGTGTGTGCAGTGTTCTGCTGGTTTGAAGCTGTTATGTACCCCAGAAAAGGCCATGTTCTTTTAATCCATCCCTGGGAGGGCAGACCTATTGTTGTGTGGGACTTTTTGATCAGGTTGTTTCAATTGAGCCCCAATATGGGGTCACATTATCCAAACTAGTTTAGCAGTAAAATGGCACTTTGTTTTGTTTTTATCAGTCATGCGCATGTGAATCAGGGTGATGGTTCTGGCCTGCTCCTTTGAAGGGTTTTCCTATTGCTGATGGCTGAGAAACTCCAGGAACCTACTGGTTGGCAGAAGAGATGTGTTCCAGCTGCTGGTGCTAAGAAATACCTGAGGCTCATACACACATGATGTGCTACTCACACCCAGAAGCAGTAAGGAAAATTGGGAGGGGACATCTCCCCCTGGGCCCACATGTTCACCCTTGGTTGCTCTCTAATTAATATCATTGCTACCCTTTTGTTCTCCCCAAACTCTGATATCTACATGAAAATGAAGATCAAGAAATATGGGAAAAAGAGAAAACCTTTTATTTGTCTTAAGAACTAACTCCTAAATGAGAGTCCTGGTTATACATGGAATTGTGTTGGATATAGAAAGGCTCTTGATGGGGGATGGAGAACAGTTTAAATGTTGGCTATAACTCCAGAGTTCACATTTCTTTTTGTATTTTACTAGATAATAACAGAAAAATTATATAGAAAATAGGTTCCACCCCCATTATTATTATCACCCCCACCCCCACACACATGCGCACAGTTTTCCCTTTGGTTAACTCTTTGGATTAGTTTGTTACCTTTGTTACAAATGATAAAACAATATTATTATAATTATACTATTAACCACAATATAGTTCAAAGTTTACATTAGTATTCAATGTGTTATTCAGTCTTATTTATTTTTTATTTTTATTCTAGTAACATACATACAACCTAAAATTTTCCCTTTTAACCATATTCAAATATATAATTCAGTGCTTTTAATTACTTTCAGTGTTGTATTATCATCACCACCATTTATTACCAAAACATTTCCATAAACCAAGCAGACACTCTGTACCAACTAAGCATTAATTCACTATTCCCTACAAGCACTCTGGCCCCTGGTAAACATAAATTCTAGTTCCTGATTTTATGATTTGCTTATTTTAATTGTTTCATATCAGTGAGGTCATACAATATTTGTCCTTTTGTGTCTAGCTTATTTCACTCAACATAATATCTTCAAGTATCATCCATGTTGTTGCATATATCAGAACTTAATTCATTTTTGTGGCTGAGTAATATTCCATTATGTTTATACCACATTTTGTTTATCCATTCACCATTTGATGAACATTTGGGTTGCTTCCATCTTTTGGTAATTGTGAATAATGCCACTATGAAAATCAGTGAGTAAATACCTTTTCAAGTCCATGCTATCAATTCTTTTGAGCATATACC
Source organism: Myrmecophaga tridactyla (assembly GCA_004026745.1). Lineage (NCBI taxonomy): Eukaryota > Metazoa > Chordata > Mammalia > Pilosa > Myrmecophagidae > Myrmecophaga > Myrmecophaga tridactyla. The sequence continues at coordinate 12,740 of PVIY010056689.1, forward strand.
TAAAAGTAAGATTGCCAGGTCACATGGTAATTCTGTATGTACATTTTGAAGAACTGTGAACTGTCTCCCATAGTTGCTGCAACATTTCATATTTTCACCAACAATGAATGAGTGTTTCTCTTTCTTCACATCCTCTCCAACACTTGTTATTTCCCAATTTTCTAATAGTAGCCATTTTAGTGGGTGTTAAATTGTATCTTATTGTGGTTTTCTTGTTTTGGAGGGGCATGCATGGACCAGGAACCAAACTCAGGTTTCTTCCATGTCAGGTGAGCAGTCTACCACTGAACCACCTGTGCACTCATTCTTATTGTGGTTTTTATTTGCATGTTGATGGATAATGAAGCTAAGAGTTTTTTCATGTACTTTTTGGCCACTTATATACTTATTTATCTTTTTTTGGAAAAAAGATATATAA
>PVIY010056690.1:0-13200 GCA_004026745.1 Myrmecophaga tridactyla
GACCTAGAGAGCCCTCAGATCAAGATCTGTCAGACCTCTCCCTGGGGGTTTCAAATACCTGAAATACTTACCAAATACTGATAAGTTATGGTTGGGCACAGAGCCACGTTACGTGAATATTAACGCTGATTCTTTCTCTGAGCAGCATGTAGGACATTGGACAAGTGATTTCACCTCTCCAGCCTTGGTTTCGTTCTTTGTGAAATGGAGATTAAATCATCTCTAAGGATTTCTGAGGTTATAAAACATTCTGGAATAGCATACCTGACTGGAAAGTGTGTGCTTGGAAAGAGAAAGAAAAGGGTTGAACACAAAGAATGACTGGAGGAGAAGGACCAGACGGATTGGTGTAGCTAGTGAACTGAGAAAGGTTCTTAAAGAACCTGGCTCCATCATACTCTGCTGCACCTGGGCACTAGCAATTTAAAAGTGAGCAGACTCTGAGACTCTTCGGGCTGGAGAAGCGTGATGCGTATCTGATCTGGACCACTTGCTAGCTTTTAGGAGTGTGGCAAACTTCATCAGGATCAGCCAATTTCTGCAAAGGAGGTCACAGAAAAATTATACATAGAAAATGTAACAGGCTATATACTACCAGTGTCCTATATTTGTTCTGTGATTATGCTGTTGGCTTTTCAATTTTTTTGCCCTATATTTGGATATAGTCTTAGGATTTTGTAACATCTAAGGTAGTAACACTCACTGAAAAAGAAACCTCTCTGATTTCATCTTCCAGTTCCTTAAAGTCATTTCATCATAAGAAATAGGAAATATTAGGATTGGCTCCCACTGAGAAATTAGGATAATTAACTGTAGGTGATTTGATGTCCACATTGAGATGATAAGAGAAGACCTGGTTTATCCATTCTCAGAACAATAAAACCATTTAAACTAACAAAGAAAAATCTGGCTGATTCAGAGTGATAACTTTTAAATTTCATCACTTCAGTTGCTTGCGCAATCAGATAATTTTCAAAAATTTTCTATAAATTGACTGCATTTTTCTTTTTGGAAATGTTTGTTCAGACATATTTTATAATTTTTAAAGTGCCTGGCTTTGCTTTTATGTATTAAATATGAATTTATTTGTGTATTAAAGAAGTAGCCCCTTGTCTTTTATAATGTTTGAGGAATTTTGCTCATTTTCTTTTTAATTAGTAATGTATTTATATTGTTATAGAATTCCTATGCATTCAAATATTTCACCTTATCCTTACTCCTTTCTATGTTTAGAAAGTACTTCCCTACTCCAAAATTAGATGTGTTTATGTAAATTTCCTTTTAAACCTATTGTAGTTTTCTTTTAATTTTGTAGTATCTGATCTATTTTATTTATTTGGAAATAAATTTTGAAACAATATTCAAATAGAAACTTTTCTCAGATGATTATATTGAGATATAATCATCCACAGTATGCAATCAGTGGTCCATAGTATCATTATAAAGGTGATTTTTGAACATTTTAATTACTCTAAAAACAATAAAAATGAGAGTAAAAAAGAACAAAAAAAACCTCCCACACCCCTCATTCCCCCCATTGTTATTTTTTCCCCTAATTATCTGTATATATACTGGATAAAGGGAGTGCCAGTTACAAGGTTTTCACACTCATACATTCACACCTTAAAAGCTCTCTAGTTATTCAATCATCTTTAAGGATCAAGACTATTGGATTATGGTTCCACAGTTTCAGGTATTTCCCTCTAGCTGCCTCAATACACCAAAAACTGAAAAGGGATATCTATTTAGTGTTTAAGAACAAACTCTACAGAGACCTGGCTTAGAGAGAGAGAGGCCACATCTGAGCAACAAAAGAGGTTCTCTGGGGGTGACTCTTGGCATAATCATAGTAGGCTTGGCCTCTTTGCAGGAAAAAGTTTCATAAGGGCAAGCCCAAAGATTGAGGGTCTGTGTCCAAATGGTACCTTTTTAATATTAAACAGTGATTTCAACTTCATTGATTTTGAAAATATGTGATTGTCATTAGCTATAAATATTTCTTTTGGATTTTCTTTTCTATACTTTGATACCTGGGTCTCATTTAGCACTAATGTCATATTATTTTAATGATTTTCATTTTAATTTCTGCTAGGGATATCTTATTCAGAATATTTTTGAATATTTATTAAAATTCATAGATATTTATATCAAATTATCAAAAATAAATTTTGATTGGTATTGAGTTTAATTTTAGGGATTAATTGACATCTCTACAAAATTAGGACATTCTATCATTATACATAATGTGTCTCTATATTTATTCAAGTTTATCTTGTATCCCTCTGAAAATTTCTTCATGGCTTCATTTTAATAGGTCTTGACTAGTAACAGTTAATCGATTTCTAGATGTTTTGCAAGGTAAATCATTTAAATTTCCCATTTTGCATCCATATTCCATTGACCTTCTCACACAGGTGTGCTGAGCTCCCAAAGGAATTCATATAACATGGACTTTACTCTGTCTGTTTGATATACTTACTTTTTAGGCTGTCTAGGGATTTACCCTTAAACTTTCAGACCCCGATGAATGGATACAGGGCATCGAGCACATCCTTCTCCCCTGGATCACTATACTGTAGAGTTCACCTCTCCTACCAGTTCCTTCTGAGGAGTTGCACCAGCAATTGTCATCAAAGATGTCTCTTTTGTTCTCTGTTGTCAACCATAGACACAACAGCTCTATAGCTGTGATTACTGCATTATATTTTAGTTGTTGCTGTTCTTTTTAAAAATCTCTTATTTGAGATTTATTTCAATGCCTGGAAACATTCAGACTGATCAAAACGGTACTACTGTAATTGCCTAAAATACATAAATACTTCACATAAACCTTTTGAAAATGTTGATACTATCAGATTTTCAAAAGCAATGGCTATTTAAAAAACACAAAGCAGCAATAAAATATCAAAGAACTTTCATATACTTATGAGGACATAATGAGCAGTAAACTAGTCAAACAAAATAAACACGGATCTGTTTTTACACTTTGTATGGTTTGTTAAACTGCTTATAAAAGTGTAACCAAGAAATTAGGACTTTTAAGGGATGTCTATGGTTGCTGAATAATTATACACATATTCCTTTTTTTGCTTTCTGGTATATTGGAGTAGACAGAGAGAAATATCTGAAACCTTTGAACTGTAATCCAGCTGCCTTGATATCTGATAATGATTGTATAGCTTTTATATTCTAACCTTGTGATTGTAAAAACCTGGGGATTAATCTTCATATGTACCCATTTATCCAGTTTTTCGACTTCAGAGAATTGTGATTACTAGAGACAGCTCCTAATGTTTATTAATGAAGGGTCTTGGGTCAACCCAGAACTAACTCACTCTGTGTCGAAAGTTATCTTGATAACCAAATCTGGATCTAACCAAAATGGGCCCACCTGACATGCACACTAGCTTAGACTTTAACCTAATAGTGACCTATACTTCATTACAATAAAAAGTCATGCCCATCATCATATTAAGACTGCTATTTTCTTACACATATTTTCCATGACTAAACATGTAATCAATCTGCACATTGTCAATAATTAACATGCTAGTTACCCCTCTAATTATACTTGTTACCCTAAAACTTGCTCATCTTTTGATACTATAAAAACGTCAGAATTACTTTAGTTTGGGGAGACAGATTTTGGGCCTGATAAGTCATCTGATCTCCTGCTTTGTGCCTAGTAATATTTTTTTTCTCTCTTTGAAATCCTGGTGTCTCAAGAATTGGTCATTTGAGCGCGTCCGGCAAAAGAATCCACTTCCTTTGGTGACAAAAGCATAGATAATTAAGGCATCTTTTGTTTAAGTATTTTATTTATAATGTTAAATTACATTTTTAAATATTTTTATAAAGAAATGAAAAATGCCACAAACTGCTGTCCACAAAGTCATACACCATAAAACAAAATACAACCAGCTAAATTTATGCAAGTTTCCCACTAATCCAATGTGACCTTTAGATGTTTTCTATATACTTTATTCTAATTCATTTATGCAGTTACAGAAAACTTATTTTAATGAGTTGTTTTCATCTTTAAAATTACATGCTATATGCTGCCCCTCCTTTCCAGAAAATTCAATGCTAAAGTAAAAAATGATGCAATGTACTATTTCAGGGGCCCTAAGCAAACTATAACCTTAATTTCCCAAATTTCAAATTTCTGCCTGCATAAACCAAGACTCAAATAGCCAAAAATTACATAATTAGCAGGAAGGAAAATGTATGAGATGAAGATCATTTAACTAGAACTTTATTATTTAGGCTTTTCCCCTAAGCTATAGGCGCTCTTTAAATTGACATTGAACATACACAACTACATGTAATTTTTTTTCAGGCATGTAATTACATGAAAAATAAATTATTTTCAAGCTCTTTCAGAGTTGAACTGGCTTGTGAATATTTTCAGGGGATGAGAATCCCAAGAATTTTGTGTTCTTTAAGAAACTGGTATACATTAATGAATGGTTATATGTTCAATTAAACTTGAAACCTAAAGAAGTTTTTTTTTCTCTAAAAGTGCAATACAGATATGTACAGCTATCACTGTTCATATAGTTAAAGGATGGAATGATAAAGACCAATTCAATCTCTTATAAGTGTACAGTTGTAAGCTAATCTAAATGGAAAAAATAAAAACTCAAGACTGACAATTGTTTAAAGGAAAAAAAACAGTAAAAAAATGTTGAAGAACAAGAATATCTTCTCTTAAAAAGGAGAGAAGAGTTATCTAATGCAAAAAATGAGAACCACAGATTTGAAAAACCCTCATTTTTCATTTTCTTAAAATACAAACAAAAAGACGATGGGAGGAGACAGTCAAGACTGTTTAGAATTGAGGCAGGTCTATGTAAAAATGTTACAGAGTACAGTGATTTCATCTCATAAAGGAAATGACTGAAATGAAATGTTACAAGTCTTCACATCTATGATAAAACAGTAATGTAAAAAAAATCAATGCTCAATTATAAAAAATACAAATTCTAGATTTTTCCTCATAGGTTTATAATAGATTACCAAACCACAGTTTAATGCATTTATTTCTACATGCCTGCTTTGTTTAGCAGCACATGCTGTACAAGTACATACATACATACATACATACATACTGATATTTTGTCATGAGAATCATATGTCTCATCTCAAACTAGTGATATGTCTTTCATCCACACTTATTATTTCCACTATAAAAAACAATATCTTTCTAAGTGGTACATTTTAGAAAGCATTGAAAGAGTTTTTAATCAACATTTAACCTAAAAAAAAATCTTGACTTTTAAATGAAATCTTTTTAGTACTGTGACATGATGGGTTTAACAGTTGAAGCATATAGTAATTTTGCTTCATGTACTGTTTAAATTAATTCACAGCTACAGAAAAATAGTTGATTTCTAAAGTATAGCCAACATGAGACTGTAGTTATGAGCAGTGAAATACAAGAAAACGGTGAATGAGTAAATAAGATGATTTTTCAGCAGTGGCCATTCATTATTTTGCTTTTAGGAACCTGGAAGAAATAAATTGTCTTTGAGTTTCAAAAATTCTAATAATCCCAGTCGTTTCTTAGCTTCTTCAGTATCACCTGGAATTGCCAGGTGATTCTTTTTAAAACTTTTTATTAATTAAAAAACTTAACAAAAGAACATTAATATATCATTCCATTCTACATATACAATCAGTAATTCTTAATATTATCATATAGTTGCATATTCATCATTTTTTAGAACATTTGCATCGATTTAGAGAAAGAAATAAAAAGACATTGCCAGGTGATTCTTAAGTGACTCTAAGAAATCAGAATTCTGTTCTGGTCTGAGGCAGCCAGTGATGGGCACATTGGACAGTTCCCCATGGAAGTTCTCTTTGCAGGAATACATGAGATGAGTTTCTATAGACTTTTTCGTAGTCTCATAGTATGGTTTCCATCCTTTGCTCACCACCATTTCCTGGACATCTCCACTTCCAACACTGTCCCAATCTCAGTAAATGCCAGTGGATTTATCAGCTGGAAGATTATCTACCACTTGTTCAGGAAAGTTAGCAGAGGGGATGTCCAGCTGCTTGAAGCCGCAACCGAAGCCCCATACGACCTAGCGGCGGCAGAAATAGGGCAGGTGCCTCACGACGCCACCAGCTTGCGGCACCGCGTGTCTCCCTGTCCGCGCGTACTCAGAGGTGTCCATAGACCAACCGGGACTGACACAGGAGGGAGCTCGGCCAGTCTGCTGGGCTCACAAGGGCTGGTTCTGACGACACACCGCCGCGGGTCCCTCACGCCGCTGATCCAACAGATGTTACCCGGGAACTGGAAAGTTGCGTCCCTGCCTGTGTTACGTTTTGACACAAATCCTTTCCATCTTGCTAATAAAAATTTGTCAGGGGAAATGAGCAACTTTCTTGATTAAAACATAAGGACGGAAAATGAAAACACTGGAATCAGATTCTAAACAAGTTTCCAAGAGGGGAAGTTCAAAGTAAATTGGAATGGTTGGGAAAATCATCAGGAGTTACAGAGCTTTTGGGGGAAATTAGGTAGGAAAAATACATATCATTAAACATTAAATGAGATTGAAGCAATATATGAAAGTTGAGTTGGTGCAGAGAAGACCAGGGTTAATTTGCCAGGAGATGGGAATTTTTAGCACCCTATTTTTCCATTAGCTGATGACTTTCTTTACATTAGACACATACTTAAGTGTATTTTTGGTCATTGGGTTCAGAACCACATTGAAGACAGATACATTTTTGCCAGAAGCATATTTTAATAATAAGGAATTGTAGAAAAATAATGTTTCTACACATTTGAAAGTGTGCATGGAGTGAATTTCATTCTAAAATGAAAGATGCCCAATATTCTGGAGAGGTGTCCAGAACTAAACCAGTCCAAGTAGAACTAAATCTTATTTCACAACGCCTGGTTTTCTGAAAATGTGTGGCACTATTAATATCTCATTAAAATCATTAGGAATGGTAGTGATTTTGAAAAATAATGAGATAAGTGCATTCTCTAATTGTATCTACTCAATCAACAAAACCAATTCTTCATCTTTGTGAAAGTTAAGATTTCCTTATACAGAGAGTGTGACATCTGATAAGTGGTAGAGTAGGAAGCACTGTATACCTGTCCCTCCACATAAACATGAAAAAACAAGCTGAGAACTATCAGAACCGACTTTGTAGAATTCTGGAAAACAGGCAAGGTTCACAGCAATCAACCAAGTGCTGAATAAGAAAAAGGCAACTTACAAACTGTCGGAAAGCTTTGTGGTGTTTTTACTTCCTCTTGTTCCAGCCTCTCTCAGGCTTGGATTAAAGATAACAGCCCACATATTTCATGTGGGACTCTGGCCCTGGTTCTGGAAGAAGAATACCAGAACTTGTTCTCAAATTATTATATTTGTCTGATCTAACCTGTCTGTGGGAAACTATAAAAATTCACACGAGGTTTTCATCTTCTGTTAACATCAAACTCAGAACCCAGTCAGGGCAAAAAAATGGTAGACATTGCTCAGAAACACTGAAAGGCAATAGAACAAAACAAATATTTTCTGAAGCTGCCTGAGGCAAAAGATTATGACTGAAACACACAATTGAATGCCTAAAGTCTGGAAGGAATTTCTTTGGGCAATTAGGGCATTAAAAAGTGTCTATGTATAATGGGGATTTTAGAAAGCCAAGAGCATACCCAGGATAGGATGCATACTTAGAAAAGAGCAATGAAACTCGAAGCTTTCGTTACTGGATGAATTCTTGGTTCAGTTCAAGTAGAAAATGAAGGCTGAGATAGAACTGCAAACGTAGTGGCTAAATATTAGAGAAGTGCCCCAGTACAGAGCCAGTTGACAAAGATTGAAAGGTTTTTTTTTTTTTTTTAAGTTTTGTTATTCAAGGAAATCTCTGTCAAAACAAAACAATGCCTGGGTTGGTAGATGGATACAAAACATGATCCAACTATTTACTATTTACTATAGATGTAAGGGCACAAATAGGCTAAGAGTAAAAGGACGGTGAAGATATCCCATACAAACAGTAACCACAAGAGAGTTAGATGGCCATATTTGTATCTGATGAAATAGGTTTTAAGTAAAAAAAGTTATGAGACAAAGAAAGACATTAAATAGTGATAAAAGAGTAAATTCCTCTCTTTTGTTTATCCATTCATCCACCGATGGGCATTTAGACTGCTTCTACCTTTTGACTATTGTGAATAATAGTCACAATTATATGTTTATAAGTGTTACATTATAAATGTATATTAAATGTATATATATAAAAATATAAATGTATAAAATTATAATGTAACACTTATAAACATATAAGCACTAAATAATGAAGCCCCAAAGTATATGAAACACACTGACAGATTGAAGGAAGAAATAGACAGTTCTACAATAATAGCTGGAAAATTCAATATCCACTTTCAATAATGGATTGAACATTTAGGCAAAAAGTCAATAAGAAAATAGAGGACTTGAGCAACATTGCAAACCAACTAAATCTAACAAATATATAGATCATCCCACCCCAAAACAACAGAATATATTTTTTTCTTCAGAGCACATGGGGAATCCTCATACATCTTGGTGGGTATACCAAATTGTTAGCTGCTGTGGAAAACAGTTTTAACAGCCCCTCAGAGGTTAAACAGAAAATTACTAAATGACCCTGCAATTCCACTCCTAGCTTTGTTTCCCCAAAGTATTGAAAACGGGAGCTCAAACAACTACAGATACATACGTGTGCATAGCAGCATTATTCATAGTAGTCAAAAGGTAGAAACAGCCTAAATGTCCATCAGTGGATGAATGGGTAAGCGCATTATAGCATGTGCATTCAATGGAATACTATTCAGCCATAAAAGGAATGAAATTCTGATATCTGCCTCAGTATTGAATGAACCTTTAAATATTGTAAGTGAAAGAAGCTAGACACAGAAGGTCAGGTATTACATGAATACATTTTTATTAATTATCCACAGAGATGGAACAAAGATTGTTGGTTGCTGGGGGCTGAAAGACAGGGATACTATTTATTGGGAGTTTTACATTGGACTGATGAAAATGTTTTTGAATTAGATATAGGTGGTACTCACACAACATTGCAAATGTACTAACAGCCACTGAATTTTCACTTTAAAATTTTTTATTCTATGTTATGTGAATTTAATCTGAATAATTTCTGTTTAAAGGTAGCTATATGTTAATGAATAGGAAAAGAAAATTTTGTGTTTTTTTTACCATCTCTCACTGACATGTATTGATGATATATCCTTGTGGCAGGAGAATCTTTATTGACTAATTACAAACTTATTCTCCTCAGTGTAAGTGTCTGTGCCCTGGTTATTAACCTGCTGTTTTCCAGCTCTAAATTATTCTCCTATCCTTTGCTTATGGATGCTTATGTGGGGACTCTGCAGATTACATTTTCTTAATTTCTCTCCTGCTGGCTTTCAGCTAGTTACTACCTGTGGAAAACTCATGTGGGAGACTGGAAGGAAGGATGTGAGAGAAGGAGCATCCCTTTTGCTTCTCCCTCCCGTCAGCATCTCCTAGCAGTAGCAGCCACATCATGCTTCCAGTTGACAGCTTCCTTTAGCACTCTGAGTATCAGCTTCGCTGTGCCCCCTCAGAGGTACTAGTAGCATCCATGCCATGCCTCTGAGCAGTCATGGTACCATCGTTGCTGTACTCCCACACCATTTGGCATAGCCCATAGATCAGTTAATTAATTGCTGGAATATGCTCCCTCCTCAGAGGCTCTAGCCACAGATCTTCAGGGTCTCATTTTGAACTCTTAGTTTTTGTTAATACCACCTTTTCCCTATTGCATGTCTAGATATAGTAGGCACTCCCTTCAGTTATTAATATGTGAGTTTCTACAGCATCCTCTTTGCTCTTTTAAGCTTTGATGCCTATGTAACAAATTCCCTATATTAAACCCCTCATGTTTGCAACAACTATCATTTCTTCTGATTTCTTGACTTAACCTTGACTATTAGAGCATCTCACATACAGAAGATAATAATAAGTAGTGTACATTTCTTCCATAACATGGAGAGGATAGAATGATCAGCATATGCCAGGGTGAGTGGTGAGGGTGGTGCTTTGGTAGGGATTCAAGTCAAGAGAGAAGAGTTTGGGACAATCTAAAGGCTGTATGTAAGTTTGGTGGAGTGAGTACAAGGCTGGCAGTCTAGAAGAAAGATACGGGAACAAATATATAAAGGTGATATTTGGAGGGAGATGTGCTGTATTTCATGATACATCATTTTTATATTTCTTTGGAACCTTTACTAAATGCTGTTTTGAAAATAAAATTTTTTGTTGTGGGTTGATGTGAATATTGGTTTAACTAGGGAACAGGAAATAGCAAACAGGCAGGTTAATTTCTGCGAGCTTAAAGTTGGATTGCCAATGCAATTTAGAATATGGGTCCTGGAAGTTGACGGGAGCTATCTCCTTGCTTATGATTGGTCTGCTCAATGCCAAGAGGTGACCTAAGAAATCAGTCTTAATTTACACAGTCAACCCAAGAGATTACATATTTGGTGTTAGAACTATTATACTGTATTATGACAAGTCACAGAGATTCCCTAATCCTAGACTTTTTCTCTTTCTCATTTAGATTTTTTCTTTCTCATGTGTATTCAAAAGAAATATATATATATGGCAATTATTAAATGGGAAATAAAAATTACTATTTGTTATTTTGGATGTTTATGCCTCAAACTCAATTGCAGAGTTTTATGTGAACTCAGTTGGAATATATGGCCAAGTTCAAAGGGTTATCTTGCTAATACTAACCCAAAATCTAAAGCTCTTAGAACTTGCCAGAAAGTTGCATACAACTGGAAATGAAGATAACCTAGGGTGTGTGTGTACAAAAAAAGAGGAAAGATAAAATGCCAGAAGCAGGGTCATTTGGACATGCATGAGGTTTTTTTTTTTTTTTTTGCATGGGCAGGCCCCTGAAATCAAACCTGGATCTCTGGCCTGGCAGACGAGAACTCTTGCCTGCTGAGCCACCATGGCCCACCCATGCATGACCTTTTAATACATAGTGACCTTGCCCACTTGTCTATGTTCTGGCATCTGATCCCAAAGTAGTAGTATTCATAACCCTTGGAAAAGAGCTTTTCTTATCCCACTTCCTCCAATGCACACATTATATCAGAATAGGGTTCTGCATGATATGAATAGGGGTCCTACGTGATATGATTTATCTTATACCTCAGATAATATATTTTTTCATAGATGCCACATTGTTTAATCTTCTATTATTAAAATGAATATTTATGCATTCTACCATCGATTAACTTAAAAAGCCAGAACATTTTGCAAGGGGTCATGTGAGTGCCTTGTAGGACCATCAGATAAAGGAAGTAGATGATGCGGGTCAGGATCAATTCTACTTACTAGTAGGCAAGTCATTTGAATTCTCTGAGTGCCAGTTTTCTCATCTATAAATGACGGATCATAATATTTACTTACCAATGTTGCTCCACAGCACAGAAAATAATATTTGTAAATAGTAGCACACATTGCAGTTATAAATAAATAACAAGGTCAACACCACAAAATAAGAGAGAGGCTGTGTGAATGAAACATCCCGTTTTTTCCCTCTTCCCTCAATCCTTGGAAAGTTCTCTTTAGTAAGAAGAATGATGGAAGAAAGGGAAAAGATTTAGAAACAAATGGTTTGGTCAGGAGATCTTTATTAACAGGTGGATCTTGAAAAGTAATCTAAAGTGAAGAGGCAGCTGCCCCCGCGGAGATTCCTGTTTGCTTTCCCGTGGAAAGGAGAGATAACAAAAATGTGTAACTCAGGTTCTGGCCTAAAACACATGTGCAGACTCCTGAGTTGCAGGGAGAAAAGAGACTGTTAACTCTTTACTTAGAGTTTTCCATTAGGTTCACGTTTAATGAAATGGATTTAAGCTTACTTTACCTTTCTTGGCCACTCTGCATGATATTAATTTTTTTTTAATATATAGCCATGTGAATGCTGACCTAGTTTAGGTCAGTGCCAGTGAATAAAAGATTAGAAAGAATCAACTCCCATTAATAAATTAAAAATCAGAAATGGATAACTCATTTATTGCATCATTTTCTCACTTGATCATTAATGGGATATAACTTATGCGCCAATAATTGTGACAGGTACTTTAAAAACATTATTTCAATTAAAAATTGTGACATGACTATAGTAAAAGATTGAGATTTATAAAAACCAGTTAAAAGAGAACAATCTGAAGAGAGTTGTTCCCTGGGTCCCTAGAACAGAGTTAGGGTTGTGCAATATTTTGGAGGGTTGCTTTCAGACTGGCTGAGTTTGGGTGATGGTATTTGTCAGAACCTAGAATTCTGAACATCTAAATTATTTCCTGTAATAAACTTCCATTGTTTTTCCTTTAATTGAAAAAACATAAGTGAGCAATAATTCATGTGATCATGGGAAGCTTTGTTCTTGGAATTTTGCCCTTTATACCTGTTTGGAAAGAGCAGGATCCAGATTAATGTGGTAGCAGGGAAATTATTCTTCCCACAGCTCTATGAAGAGCTGACTTAAACTCCTTATTTCTCAAGCTGTAAATCATTGGATTAAACAGTGGAGTTAGGATAGTGTAAGTCACTGATATCAGAGCATCCTGATTTGAGGAATAATTGGACTTAGGCCTTAAGTAGATAAAAGAGGCACAGCCATAGTGGACAGTGACAATAATGAGGTGAGAAGCACAGGTGGAGAAGGCTTTGTACCTCCCTAATGTAGAAGGAAATTGGAGTATAGCAGAGATAATGTGAATATAGGATACCAAGATCAACAACAGGGGGATAACCAGGACCAATGCACAGAGTATGAAGATGACAATCTGACTCAAGTGATTTTGGTGGGAGGCCACCTTGAGGACAGGGGAGATGTCACAGAAGAAGTGATGGAGGTGGTTGGAGGAGTGGAAAGGCAGGTGGAATACTAGGGATGTGATGACTTGGGCAACAGTAAAGCCACAGGCACAGGCAGCAGCCACTAGTCCCATGCACACTCCATGTCCCATGATGACCGTGTAGCGCAGTGGGTTACAGATGGCCACATAGCGATCATAACCCATGGCGGCCAGCAGGAAGGAGTGAGAGCAGCCCAGGAAGAGGAAGGTAAACATCTGGATGGCACAGCCTAGGAAGGAGATGGTCTTCTTCCGGG
>PVIY010056691.1:0-13206 GCA_004026745.1 Myrmecophaga tridactyla
TCCTCCATCTTCAAAGCCTATAGCATACCTCTTCAGACCTCTCTCTCTCTCCCCCCCGCCTCCTCTTCTTCCATTGGCATCACATCTCCTCTGTCTCCAACTGTCCTGCTTCCCTCTCATAAAAACCCTTGTGATTGCATTGGGCCCACCCAGATAATCCAGGATAATCTCCCCATCTCAAGATCCTTAATTTAATCACATCTGCAAAGCCCCCTTTGCCATATAAGGTAACATATTCATAGGTTCTGGGGCTCAGGACATGGACTTTTTGGGGACAGCCATTGTTCAGCCCACAAAAGGAAAAAACAGGTTGCAATTTTCAATAGGGCAGTCCAGGTTGGACTCATTCTGACGGTGACCTCTAAGGAGTGAGGGCATTATCCTTGCTTATCTCAGGGAGCAACACTAAGGAGGACCCTCCCTGGAGTACCTGGGTAGCATCCCTCTGCCCCTGACCCTCACATTTAGATTTCCGCTTATATGTACCTTTAGGTCCCCTTCGGGATCACGGGTGATTGCAAAGAGCAGAGTGTCAAGCTACCCCATCCTCTTCTGGCCTACACCCTGTCACTGAAGTCCCTCAAAGTACACCAGTTCAAGTCCAATAGCCTCCTCTGTCCCCTCATCTTAGCTGACCTCCATGATACCTGGTCTTGATGCCTCTGCTCTTGGCATTCTCCTGGCTGCATTCTCCCAGTCCTACACCCCCACCAACTCCACTTCCTCCACAGGCCCTCTAAACAGGGCTTACTCTCTGATCTTGGCCTTTTCTCTCCCTGGGAATCTGTTTTCATCTCTTGACAGCACTGTCACTTCTGAGCTGAACTCCCAATGTTTATCTCCAGCCCTGGTCTCTCTTGAGCTTCAGAACTGAATTTTCCAACTGCCTGGTTTTCATTTTGCCATATGACACAGTTAGCTATTTATATGTCACCTCCCCCATGAGACTGTAAGCTCCTTGAAGGCAAGTACCGTGTTTTATTCATCTTTGCTTCATCCTGAATTGATAATAGCAACAATGGAAATTATAATAATAGGCAACATTTATTGAGCTCACATTAATTCATTTAATCCTATCAACTCTGTGAGATGAGTGGTGTAATTCTCTTTTTATAGTGAAGAAACTGGAGGCTCAGAGAGGTGGACTTTCTCAAGGTCACAGGCCTACATAAGTGACAAAGCCAGAATTTAAAGCCAAGCAACCTAACTGCAATGTTCAAAGGTGGTAGATAAGAAGGGTTGGCACTCAGTTCCTTTCCAAATTCTTGCCCTTCTGAGGTCAGAGAACTGAAAACTACATTTCCCAAGGACCCTTGCAGCTAGGGTTCAGGATAAGAATTGCTTCATAATTAGATGCAGATGGACAAGATTGGGAAGGTGGATATGAGGCAGAGACCCTCTCCTGCTAGGTTGTTCCTGGTGACAAGGCTGGTCGTGGCGCTGTTGGATCTTTCTGGAGCAGCGTTCGGTGTCTGCTCGTTTGCTTTGTGCTTGAGAGGTAGTTGTGCCAGGAGGGGCAGGAGTCATATCCTGATCCCTGGATCTCAGCTGCAGTCGCATGTCCATGAGGTCAGTCAGCTTCACATCTCCCCACCAGCTCGGGTGGTTTGTTTCCTACAACTGGAATCAAGCATGGAACCTTCAAGAAGGGGATCCGGGAGTGGTTATCTGACTTGACCAGGTATGAAGGCAGTGAGGTTACCAATATAATGGCAAAACCAGTAACTGCATTTACCGCCTGGGGAGATCTGGAAGGACTGGTCTAATGAAGGTGAGGCTTTGCAGACTAGACAGCTGCTGTGATAGACCATTTCCATGAGGTAAAGAAAATCAAGGGCTGTGGTGTAAGCTGGCTGCTTTGGCTGCCCTGGCGAACTTATGGGGAAAAAATGGCAAGCTTGAAGTTAAAGAGGACCAGGATGCTACTAAGACTTCTTAAATGAATCTCTAAACTCCAGTAGCCACAGGCTGATGGAGCTGAAGCCTGACCCTGCTGGTTGTTAAATTACATTATAAGTTGAAGTCACAACCCTGCTAGGTCATATGTAAAAGTAAAAGCATTGGTTGAGTAGAGGAGTCCTAAGAATAGGGATCAGGTACTGGGTTGAATAGTGTCCCCCCCAAATTCATGTCCACCCAGAACCTCAGAATGTGACCTTACTTGGAAATAGGGTCTTTGCAGATGTAATTAGTTAAGATGAGGTCAGTACTGGCTTAGAGTGGGTCCGATCGTTCTCCTTATATGAAGAGGAAAATTTGGACACAGAGACACAAAATTGTGACACAGAGGGAAACCAGCTGAGTGAAGATGGAGGCAGGGTTTGGAGGGATGCTGGGTGAAGATGGAGGAAGGGTTTGGAGGGATCCTGGGTGAAGATGGAGGCAGGATTTGGAGGGATGCTGCCACCAGTCAAGTCTAGAGGATGAGTCCTCCCCTAGAGGCTTTGGAGGGAGCATGGCCCTGCCAGCACTTTGCTTTTGGACTTCTAGCCTCCAGAATGTGAGAGAATAAATTTCTGATGTTTAAGATACCCAGTTTGTGGTACTCTGTAAAAGAAGCCCTAGGAAACTAAGACAGGGCTTTTGGATTTTTTGAGGACGTTGAATGCCCAGGTCTGACTAAGCCTCATTCGCTAGCAGAGGCAGCTCCCTCCTTCTCTACCTAATGTGGATGGTCCTGACTTGTTCAGAGACTCTGTAATGACCTCACCTAAGGTAGTTTGCAATGGATGCATCAAAATGCATAACTGGGGGCACAAACACAAAATCTTACCCTAGAGGAAATGATTCATAAACCAAAAGAACTGTACAGGTTTTGCTAGTTTGTACAGATATAAACTTGGGGAATATGTGTGGGGTTGATTATGAGTACTAAACTAGATAGGAATGAACACAGTTTTAGAGTAGGTTAAACTTGTTTAGATCAGTTGAAAGCTTCCAAATTCAGAGTGCTGGCTCTAGCAGGGAATGCTTTTAACTCTTTCCTTAGTTGACTGACTAAAACCTGGACTTACTAGTGGTGTACAATAAATGAAGCTGAGCTGCCAGAAATTCTATTGCATAAGATAGAGGAAAGAATCCAAAGAATTAGGGAGAGTAGAGTTTGTGGTGGCTTTATCATGCACGGTTTATCCACCTGCTTCTACATAATTCCCCCAAGACAGCCTAGAGGATATTCCTTTTACTGAGGCATTGTGTGTAGCTCAGCATTATTAAGACATGTTATGCTGCTTGTTCCCTGCATGTTTGGGTATGGAGGTGGGAGGTGCTGCCATAGAAGTGGGCTTTCTTTTTCAATAGAGATGACAGAATTCCAGCGTGGCAGAAACCAGGTCGCAGCAATAGATCACCAGAGACCAAGTGGGTATGGTTACCTTAAAAGGCAACAGGAAAAAATGCAATCAATCAATCAATCAATCAAATCAAAGCAAAGCAACACAGTGAGAGCAGTAATCAGAATGATCTCACCCACAGGAATCTTTGGTAATAATGACCTGATCCTGGGGTTCAGTTCTGAAATGAATGGGTAATCTATTAAAGTCCTTTTTTATCTCTTTTTAATGTGGTGACTAGGAAATATACAGATTTATTTTTAAATTTACATACAATAAAATGCACTCTTTTGGGTGTACAGTTCTATGAGTTTTGACAAATACAGAGACAAATGCTTCACCATCAAGAGACAGAACAGCTCGTTCAACTTGGCCCTTGTTAGTCAAACCTTCCCCTTCTCCCGTCCCCTGACAACCACTGATTTGTTCTCTGTCCCTACAATTTTGCCTTTTCTTAATGTCATATAAATGGAATTCTGCAGTATGTAGCCTTTTGAGTCTGGCATCTCTCTCTTAGCATAATGCATTTGAGATTCATCCATATTGTTATGTATAACAGGAGTTCCTTCCTTTTTTATTGCCGAGTACCATTATGTTGAATGGATGTGCCACCATTTGTTCATCAATTCAACCAGTTGAGCAACATTTGGATTGTTTCCAGTTCAGGGCATTTAGGAATAAAGCTGCTGTAAACATTTGTATATCGATTTTTGTGTTAACGTAAGTTTTTATTTCTCTTGGGTAAATACCTAGGAGTGGGATGGCTAGGTCATATGCTAAGTGTATTTTTAACTTTTTTAAGAAACTGCCAAAATGTTTTCCAAAGTGGCTGTACCATTTTGCATTCCTACTAGCAAAGTATGAGCGTTTCACAGCTCACCATCTTTGCCAGCACTTGATGGCATCCATTATTTTTCATTTTTCATTTCAGTCATTCTAATAGGTGTGGGACAGTTTTACTTGGCATTTCCCTAGTAATGCACTTTGAAATGTCAGTTCAAATCTTTTGCTCACTTCTTTAAATTAGATTGTTTGTTTTCTGATTGTTTAACATCCTCTTGGATCTATGTAACCAAAAATAACAACAGGTCTGGCAAGTAGAGGCCTGTCTGAAGCCATTAACAGAATCATGGCGACTTCCCTTATTCACAGACCTGACTCAAAACTCAAAGCACCTTTACAGCCTGGAGAGACCTAGTATCTTTAAGGGAGAACCCTGCAACAACTCCACAAGTATCTACTATAAATCTTCATCCAGTCTTCCCCTCCCCCAAGGTATCTCCAGCCACTCACTAGATAACTGAGCATTAATATATAAGTCACAGTTCTCTGGAGAAACAGAACCTACAAGATGTGCGTTCTGTTTATATTACCTAAATATAAAGAGATTTACTATAGAAATCAGTGCAATAGCGGCCTCAGGTTGGAATCTTGATAATGGTGACTCTGACTTCCCCAGGAGAAGCTGGCTATCTGGGGTAGAGATAGAAACTCATTCTGACTGATGAAATCCTCAGTTCTCCCTTTAAGGCCTCCAGCTGACTGGAGAAGGTGACTCCTCTCATTCTGAAGGTAATACTCTCCATTGCTGAGATTGCAGCCATAGACGCAATCAATGACTAATGATGTAATGATCATGAAATACCCTCACAATAACAATTAGGTCAGTGCTTGCTTGACCAAACCACCAGACATGTTACCCTAGTCGTGCTGAAATGTGAAATTAACCATCACAACTAGGAAAAGGAAAATACACAGAATTTTCAGGGACAGGACTACAATATTGTACAACTTTAAGGAGCTCTACTCACATTGTGTTCTGAGTTGTGCCGTATGACAGCCCTGCTCAGAGATTCTTGGACACTGGCTCTGAGTTAAAGCCATTGCAACTACAGTGCACTAGTCAGATTTGGGGGATGGAGGTGAGACCCCATATGGGGTATGCAGGTGACAAACGGAGTTCTGGACCAAGTCCTTCTCATGGTAGTGAACCCAGGGGGTCCATTAACAAATTCTGTGGTTATGTCCCTAGTTCCTGAAAGTGTAGTTGGAATAGACATACAACTGGCAGAATCTCCGACTTAGTTCCCTGGCCCAAAAAGTGACAACTATTACGATAAGAAAAGTCAAGAGGAAACACTTGAAACCAACCCCCTATCTCAAAATAGTACCTTTTTACTATCTCAAAATAGTAAATTAAACCCAATGCCTCAACAATAAAAAGACGAACAACCCACTTTAGAAATGGACAAAATAAAACAAAAATCATTTTTAAAGGGCAAAAGACTTGAATAGACATTTTTCCAAAGAGGAAATATAAATGGCTAAAAAGCACATGAAAAGATGCTCATCACTAACTGTTAGGGAAATGCAAATCAAAACTACAATGAGGGCGGTGTGACGTGGCTCAGTGGTAGAATTCTCGCCTGCCATGACAGAGACCCGGGTTTGATTTCCAGTGCCTGCCCATGCAAACACACACACACACACACAATGAGATATCATTTCACACCTACTAGAGTGACCACTATTAAACAAACAGAAAACTACAAGCATTGGAGAGGCTGTGGGGAAATAGAAACACACTTTCACTGCTGGTGGGAAGGTGAAATAGTGCAGCCGCTGTGGCACAGTTGGGTAGCCCCTCAGGAAGCTAAGTGTAGAACTGCCAGGTGATCTGGCAATTCCACTACTAGGTATATATTCAGAAAAGAATGAAAGCAGGGACAAAAGTAGGCATTTGCACACCGATGTTCATAGCGGCATTATTCACAATTGCCAAAAGATGGAAACAACCAAGTGTTCAACAACTGACGAATAAACAAAACATGATCTATACATACGATGAGATACTACTCAGCAGTAGGAAGGAATGAAGCCCTGAAGCATGCAGCAACAGGGATGAACCTTGAAGACATTATGTTGAGTGAAATAAGCCAGACACAAAAGGACACTAATACGAACCAAACATGAGCAAACTCATGGAATTAATACCTAGAATATATGTTACCAGAGGATAGAATGAGGGGAGAGAATGGGGAGCTGATGCTTAATCTGTGCAGAATTTTTAATAAGGTTGATTGTAAATGTTTGGAACTGGGTAGAGGTGATGGTAGCACATTATTGTGAATGTAACTAACAGCACTGAACTGTGTGTGACTGTGGTTGAAGGGGAAGGTCAGGGCCGTGTACTTGAAGGAAAGCTAAAGGGTGAGACACGGGACTGCAGAACATAGCAAACCCCGCTACGGACGATGAAGGTGGGCAGCAGTACAAATACAAGAATGTTCTTCCACAAACTAGAACAAATGTCTGTCACTATTATAAGGTTTTTATAATAGGGTTGTATATAGGGAAAAACACATCTAATGCATTTAACAGTAATAATATAATAGACTTCCACAAACAGTGACAAAGCTACCACACCAATGGTAAGCATTAATAATAAGGGGTGTAAGGTCTTCTTTTTGGAGCAATGAAAATGTTCTAAAATTGACTGTGATGATGAAAGCACAACTCATACTGAGATCCAGTATGTGTACACGTTGGGTGCATCGTTTTTCATGGGAATAAAACTGCTTTTTTTTTAATACCATATTCCTGGAAGAAATTAACAGATTATACCACCATGAAAGACATGAAAGATGGAAAGATACAGGATAGTAATTCGTACCATGTCTCCATTTAGCTCACCTCTCCATGCTGAGTAGAAGATGATGAGTTTAAGGAAATGACAATAGATTATTATAAACCCAGTCAGGTCATAACTGTTATTATAGCTGCTATTCCAGATGTATTCATATTTTGGGGGCAAATCTACAAAGGTCCCGGAAACTTCCATATGACTATCAAATTGGCATTTTATTATTTTTCTCTACGCCTCCCCTCCACTTCTGTCCCCACTACTTGATATTTTTGTGGCTGGAAATTTGATTTCGGATAGAAGGGAAAGTACCGGTTTCCCAATTGTAACAGTGGCAGCAGCAACCCCAGTAGGTCAGTTCTGTGGAATTTGGGAGTCATTCCCAAAAGCTCAGCCTAGAAACTACACGGTGGCCCCTCCATCAATGGTGGAAGCCCCTCTTTACCGCATGACCTGCTTTATCTATGGTCTCTGTTGCTGCAGCTGAATCCTGATTCCAGCAAGAGCCAAACTCGAGCTTGCTTAGGCAGCAAAAGAGAATCTATCGGTGCCGAAGGCCAACTGTGGGAAGGGTTTCCAGGTGGCCAGGGTCAGGATGGATGGAACCAGGGAATATGAACCCCACCACTCTCTTGAAGTGGACTCTGCTCCTTCTGCATGTTGGTTTCATGCTCTCCTGCTACAGATTCGTTTTTCTCATACCATAGAGGATGGACACTTGACAGCTCATATTTTTACCTCTCAGTTTCGCTGTCAGAGGATTCCCTGTCCTCTCCCATTTCCAGTTTATCCACATAATGTGCATGTGGCTGGGGGCAGTGATTTTCTGCCTCCACTAGAACTACATAGTTAAAATAGAAAAAGAAGACATTCCCCAGATGAAAAGGGGTGTGTGTCCCAAAATGGATGGTGAGAAAAGCTAGACAGACAAAATCATCCATAATATTACTACAGACCAAACAAAAAGAAGTTACGTTTTCTTCAATTCCATTAACGCAATGATTTAGGAACATTATTTAGTCTCTTAACTTTGAGTCTCTTTTTCCAAGTCAAATTTCCTAGAAGGAGAAGAAATCTTCAACTTTGCACTTAATTTCATTCAGTCCATAGAGCAAGAACCAAGAAAAGACTCTGCCATCTGAACCAAACCACTGCAGTGTAATTTATATAACTTCAACTGCATAAATAAAAACAAGATGAGTGATGTGACTTCAAAAAGCTAGTCCTTGTCTCTGAATCTTTGCCTTTCTTCATATCTCTTTTTCAGAGTCTCTTTTTAAATGTGTGTATCATTCATCCATCCATCCAAACATCCATCCATCCATCCATCCTTCCATTCATCCATCCATCCATTCATCCATCCATTCATCCATCCATCCATTCATCCATCCATCCACCCATAAGAATGAATAACAGCTTTGCTCATCATTAGAGTCTACCACCTAGCATATAGTAGATACTTAATAAATATTTACTGAAAAGATGAATTAATGGCAGCTTGAACACAGGTATTTACTTTTGCTACTTCTAAAACCCCACTAAAAGGGGAATAAAAGGATTTTTTAAGGCTTAAATATATAGTGACAAAGAAAATGGGAGCAGTGAAAAGAACAAGAAAATTTCGGAAGCTGGAAAGTGGATAAATGAGTGGCTCACTGGTTTATCAGGCACAAGAATGCTGAATTCTAAGCTGGTAGTGAGGAATACTGAGAATCAACACCCTCCCTACCATCACCACCCCCCACCCCTACCAAAGCCTAGTGATATACAGCACCCTTAGAGGGGTGAAGATGGTGCTAACAGAAGAACTGGCTAAAAGTCTGCTTGAAAATTAACATCCCCAGATACCCCCATTTCCATTCCATTCCAGGTAACAAGCAACTGCCCCCACTGGTGTCTATATTCTGAGATAGTAAAAGGGAGGGTTGCTGACTGGAGGACCCCAGGCACAATTGAGGGTGGGGGCATCATACTAAGAACAAGAAAATCAAGTGAACTTATGCATTCTAGATGCACACACATTCATACCTCCCAGCCCTCTTTGCCTACTGGGGTCCCAGAACACTGGCAGCCCAGACTCCAGGCAGGAGTTTGGAAACCACTTCCTAGAAAATCTTACCAGATCAGGACCTTCAACAACTGAAGAGTAGAATTTCTAAGAAAAGTTGATAGGAAAAATAATGGGAGAAAATAATCAAAGAAGCTTAAGAATTTCTCCCAGTTCTGAAGGATATAAAATTCTAAATTGAAAGGCCCACTAAGTGCCCACCAGAATAGGTGAAAATAAATCAACATTAGGACACATCACCAAGAAATTCCAGAAAACTGTAAGCAAAGTAAAGATCTGCCAAGCTTTCAGAGAGGGGGGTAAACCAATAACTCACAAAGGATCAGGAGCCAGAATAGTTTCAACATTAACTTCTTAACCGCAAAATTGGAGACTAGAAGGCAATGGAACAAGGCCTTCAAGTTCTGAAGGCGCATGACTCCCAACATATACTTACATACCCAGCCAGACTGTCAATCAGGTGTGAGAGAACAATGCACACATTCTGTAAGCATAAAAGTTTCAGAAATTTACCTTCTGTGCACTTTTTCCTAGGAAGTCACTGGAAGATATGCTCTTCCAAAGCAAGGGTAAACCAAGAACACAGAAGACATGGAACCTAGGAATAGGACCCACTACCCAGTAGAGAGATGAGGGAATCCTCGGGATGGGGGGGAAGGGAGATCCCAGAATGAGGCTATCTATCAGGGAGTGAGCTATGTACCAGATCAGATTAGGGCAGTTTGGAAAGCAATGGAAGAGAGAACTTCAGGAAGGTGAGATGTATCTGAACAAATTGAGAGGACATCTACATAACTAGTAGAGAAATAAGTACTTAGAAAACTCTGCAAATGTATCATTAAAAAAGAAAAAGCTTTACTATCTCCAGGGTAAACGAAAAAAAGTGGTGCAGGAAAGGGAACCACGGTGCGCTGCATAACTCATGTGTAAAGCATATTTGCATGGGCAATAATATCAACCCCAAATGCTGGCCTATCCAAAATTACAATGTCCCTGTATTGGGATGATGGAGAGATGGCAAGGTGTGTGTGCGTATGTTGGGGATATGGGGCTGAAAGAGTTAAATTCTTTTCTTCTGTGGTGAGAAGAAAACCAATAAGTAGAAAAATCAGCATGTTATTTGGAATACAGGGTAAGCACCAGAAGAATCAATTAAAAGCGTTGTCAGAGTTGCTCCAGGGAGAAGAAATTGAGAAGCAGAGGAGGAAGGGGGAATGCATTTACTTCTAACAAGTCTTTAGGATTAATGTCTTTCAAAACTATGTGTAGTTACAACTTTATTACAACTTAAAAATATTTCTAAATGAATACCTCTATTCTCTATTCATTCAGCAAGCAGTTGTTAATAACATGCATCCTATGCCTGATAACCTGTAAGACCTGAGAATATAAACGTGAAAAGCCAAGGCTCCAGGTCCTGTGGGGCCCTGGAACAGAAACACAGCACAGTGACGTAAGCACTTTAAGAGCAGCAAGGAGGCACTAAGGGAACAGCAACTCACAAGTGTGGAATACTCGGCCCACAGAGGTCTACAGAAGGGAGGCAATCCCTGGGCTGAGATTTGAATGATGAGTAAAGGGAGAATAAGGCTTTGGTGGGGGGTGGGGGGGCGGATTGTGTCTTCCCAGATGGAGAGACCAGCACGTTTGGGGATGGAGAGTGCTGTTGGGCAGTGGCATGGAGGGAGAGAGTGCAGCAAGTTAAGACTGGGCTGGTGTCAGATTAGCAAGGTCTTGTCTGCAAACTGTAAGGGGCCCTAGTGAAGGGTTTTCATTAGGGATGTGGTGTGACCAGATATGGGTTTAAAAAATTCTCCCTGATGGCAATGCGGAGGACAAATGGCAAAGGAAAGGGGGTCAAGAGTAGAAGCAGAAAGACCAGGTAGGGAGCTGTTGCTCAACATCCAAGGTGGAGCCTCTAAGGATCCAAACCAGGCATTGCAGCTGAGGAGAGAGTGGGTTCAGCAGACACTAAGGGAGAAAAAACACTATGAATAGTATGTGGTCACCAACAGGGCAGTTGGGGCTTGCAGGACGAAAGGAGGCGGGGACTTACAGCTGCTTGGGCAACTCAGAGAAGGGTAAATCCATTCACCTAGGCAAGAAGTTAGAGATAAGCAAAATCCCTTGGAAGACATTTTGGACACATCAAGTCTGGATCCACTTTCCAGGGAGAAACACAGTGATGTCATCTTGCAAACTGTTAATCATATAAGGCGAGCGCTGGAGAGATCTGAACTGGATATATAGATTTGGAGATAAAATAAGCTATTTATTATTTGTGGTGGCTTTGAATACTTTTGTGTCCCTGTTGTTAATTTTTAAAATGGCTATGTAAACAAACTGCTTCCAGGAAGATGAAATGGACATATTTTTCCCTATTCCTCCTTCTAAGTACAATAAAAGCCCTGGACATTATATATATATAACAAGACTCTGAAAGGTGGAAAGAAGAAGGTAGACCAGCTAGGGACTTCAGGACCCAAAGAATAATATGTTAGTGAATTCCTTTGGTTTTCTTTTTGCCATATATAGCCTAGACTTAGAGCAGAAATTGGTAACCTGGAAACGCCAATGAACTGAAGTAAAAAGAAAAAGTTCTAACATTAGCATGGCCTCTCTAGCCAAAGGACCATGAAAGGGGCAGCTTAACAAGACAGAAAACTTTTAGGCAATAACCCGTGGTGTCAGAGAAAGCTGAGAAGGGAACCAGGACTTTCATCCCAGTTGGATGGTAACAAGCCTTCTCCACCCCCACAGTTTCAGAAGAGACCACCTAGGAACCTGGGTTTCCATCTCCTCCTGGAAGTAATGAGGTGACCCACCCACTCCCGGCTGGAGTGGTGTCACAGGAGGTTTACTATGTGTTAGGACTTTCACCATCATCCAGCACTAACGAGGTCATCCCCAGCCCCATATTGTCAGTGGAGGCCACACTGGGGCAATAGCGTATTCCGACCCTTTCACGCAGGGAAGTATCACTGGAGACCTAATGGGAAGTTGCAACTCCCAGCCCCTCCCGACAGTGACAAAGAGCCCTTCTGCTCCACGCCACTCAGATGTTCACAGAGGCAGAGTGGGAACCCTGGACTTCTACCCCATCTCTCAGTAGCAAGGCAGTACTCCTCATCCTCTAGCAGAGCAGAGTTGTCGAGAAAGACAACCGAAACAGAGGACTTAAATAAGGACCAGAATCTGATAGCATAGTCCCAGAAATGCTCAGATTTCAGTAAGAACTAACCTGTCACACCCAAACCAGAAATGTGTCAAAGTGAATGAAAGAAGACAATCAATTGATGCCAGCACCAAGATGACCAGAGATGTTAGAATTATCTGACATGATTTCAAAGCAATCATCATTAAAATATTTCAACAGGCAAGTACAAACATGCCTGGAATAAATGAAAAAGTAGAAGGTCTCAGCAAAGAAATAAAATATATAAAGAAGAACTAAAAAATACAATAATCAAATATTTTTAAAACTCAGTGGATGAGCTCAATAGCATAATGGAGAAGACGGTGGGAAAAACCAGTGAAATGAAAGATAAAACTACAGGAATTACACAACTTGAACAACAGAGAAAAAGAAAATAGACAATAAAAAATAGAAATGAGCCTCAGGGATCCTTGGGACTATAACAAAAGATCTAACATTCATGTCATTGGAGTCCCAGAAGGACAGGAAAAAAGAGTAGGCTGAAAAGTTACTCAAATAACTAATACCTGGAAAGTTTCCAAATTTGGCAAAAGGCTTAAACCTACAGATTCAAAAAGATGAATGAACCCCAAACAGGATAATTCCAAAGAAATCCACACCAAGAATTATCATAGTCAAACAGTGAAAAGTAAGAGATTAAGAAAAAAGTATGGGAGCAATGGAAAGAAATGACTTGACCTAAAGAGGGAAAACAATTCAAATGACAGTGATTTCTCATCAGAAACCATGGAGGCCAGAATAGAGTAGATGCCATTTTCCAGTTGCTGAAAGAAAAGAACTGCGAACCCAGAACCCTATATTCAGGAAAAATATTCTCCAGGAATTAAGGAAAAAGCAAGGTATTTTCAAAGGAAGGAAACTAAAAGAATTTGCTACCAGTAGATTGGCTAAAGAAAGTTCTCAAAACAGAAAGGAAATCAAAAAAAAAAAAAAAAAAAAAAAAAAA
>PVIY010056692.1:0-13206 GCA_004026745.1 Myrmecophaga tridactyla
ATGAAGCCCAGCACCAAGCTCCTCACAGGCAAGGCTGGGCCTCCCCAGGAGCCGCCAGTGTGTGCGGGGGTGGGGGTGGCAGGAGAAGGGAGAGGAAGAAGAGGGGAGGGAAGGAGGAGGGAGAGGAGGGAGGAGGCAGGGGAGGAGGGGGAGGGAGAGGGACTAAGGGAGGGGGGCAGGGAAAGTGGACAGGGTGCAGAGAGAAAAGAGAAAGAGCAGGGAGGAGGGAACGAGCCAGGGGCAGGGAGGGAGAGAAGAGGCCGGAGAACGGAAGCAGACCGGAGCCTTCTCTGCAGGTGCCTCTTTGTCCACTGTGCCCCTGTCAGGACCCGCCACCCCGGGACCCACTAGCCCGGGACCTGCCACCCTGGGACCTGCCACCCCAGGGCCCACCACCCCGGGGCCTACAACCCCGGGGCCCAGCACCCTAGGACCCACCACCCCGGGACCCGCCACCCCAGGACCCGTCACCCCGGGACCCGCCACCCCGGGATCCACCAGCCCGGGACCCATCACCCCAGGACCGTCACCCCTGGACCCGTCACCCCAGGACTGTCACCCCGGGACCCATCACCCCGGGACCCGCCACCCCAGGATCCATCATCACCCTGGGACCTGGCACCCCAGGACTGGACTTTGTCCTAAGTGAGGGGAAGGAGCTCATGACGGCCCCACAAGCAAAGCCACAGAGTCAGGCAGACGAGACCTCCACACTCAGAGCCGCGGACCCTGAGATCCCCCAGGGACAGGGTTGGGGGCTCGGCAGAGCTCAGGGACTCACGGGGTGGCACCGTTTTACGGGAGGACATGAGGACCGGAAGCCGACTCAGGGGTCCCACGCAGCCCCGTGCTGGGACAGTGGCTCCTATGGGGGAGGTCCGCAGGCCCCTCCCACAATGCCTCGCCTGGTTTGGAACTGGGGTCCCCACAGGTGGAACCGGCTGGTGGGGGGGGGGCAGCCTGCAGGGGTGGCTGTTACTCCTCTAGGACTGAGATCCACATGGAAGGAGGAACGAGACAGACAGGGCAGCCATGCGCACATGGAGGCAGAAGCTGCAGTGTCGCAACCGCAAGCCACAGGACGCCGAGGTGGCCGGCCACCCCCGCAGGCAGGACAGGCGCGGACAGAGCCTCCCTGCGGACCTGGGCAGCTGGCCTGCCTGGCCCTGGATCCCCACCTGTGGCCCTGGGAAACCAACAGAGGCTGAGACAGCAGGAGGTCCGGGATCCCCTGTGTGTGCCCCAGGCCTGGGGGGACGACGAGCTGTACCCCTGCACCCTGCACCCCTGCCTGGGCCCTCGGGGATCCTTGGACGCAGGGTAGCATGCAAGGGTGGCCTCTCCCATGGCCAGTGGTAATGAAAATTAGAAGGAAATGCGAATTTAATCTGCAGGGAATTGTCCTACTCACCTGGACAGGAGCCTGTCCTGTGGCAGGACAGACAGAAGGACCTTCCAGATTCGAGGCCACCCCATCCCAGATCTCGGGGTCACCCGTATTCTCACTTCTCAAAGCCTCAACAGTTTTTTTTTGGTTCTGGAATCGAACACAGGTCTCCAGCAAGGAAGGTGAGCATTCTACCACGGAACCACTCGTGCACCCAGCATTGCTTTTTCATCTCTCCTGGCCCACCTTGCAGGGGTGTGGATTCATTTGAATATAGAAATGGCAGCAGTGACTGCTTCTGCCACCCAGCATGGTAGTGGGGCATGAGTCAGTGGAGCCCCTCACCCCACTGTGGCTGGGAGGGAGGAGGAGCCCCACTTCTGTCTGAAGCCACAGCATGAACCACCCCCCCCCCGGGCGGTGACAGCCCCAGGGTGCGGGGGTACAGCACGGCTGAGTACCAGCAGCAGCAGAGTGGCAACTGCGCACCAGAGGGCGGGGGATTCCTTCAACACGCCGAGCAGGGGGGTGTCGCTGGGAAGGGGCAGATTCCAGGGCGCCCCCGAGAGGGTGGGTCAGCTCCTCGTAAGGGTCCCCGGAGCCCTCTCCGTGCCCCTCAAGGTTGACTGTCCCCACCTTGGGGTCCACTGCAGACTCCCAGTCCCCTGGGGTTCACTCAGGTCCTGCTGTCACTGCCTGCAAGAGCCCTGAGCCAAGGGCTGGTCCCTGCTGGGGCTGCTTTCAGATGGTCCTGGGGGGAACCCACCTTCTCGTGCTGGTAAAGCGAGGCCAGGGCTGCCCCCATGAGGCCAGCGTGTGTTGGAGAAGACAGGCTTTGCCAGTGACACCGGGCCAGGGACCTGTACCTACAAGACCCCGTGGGCAGACCCTATGCTGAACCCGACTGGAAGGGCTTACCCCAAAGACGCTGCCATGTCGAGGCTGGGGTTAGGGGCAAGGGCCAGCCGCCTGTTTGAACCTCGGCTCCAGCGTTTACCAGCTGTGTGGTCGTGAGCAAGTTGCCCCTTGAGCCTCAGTTTCCCCATCAGGCACGGGGATGAGTACTACCCCCAACTATGCCTTGTCTGAGGATTAACTCAAAGTACCTATACATAAAGCACTCCAAAAAGCCTCTAGCAGAGCAAGTCCTCGATTGCTCTTTTACTATCATTTTTACTAACACCAGTGTGGCAATTATCATTCTCCTACGCCTCCCAGGAGCCCAACAGTAAGCACGTGCTCTCTCCCTTGCAGATGAGGTACTTTCACCCCATAGCATTCCCTTGAGAAGCCTTTGAAACGTGCAGATGGCAACGCCAAGGCCGGGGAGGCTGCAGTGGGTTCCAACTACCTCTGGAGGACCCGTTTCCCTATATGGGCTGAGAGCTGCCAATGCTGGACAGCACCCTCCCTCCCCCCCCAGGCAGGGCCCAGGCTCAACTGCATCTCCGCTGGGAAGCCCTGGCCATGGCCATGGGCCTCTGGGAGACTGAGGAGGGGCAGGGCTCCTCCAGCTGAAACCATCAGCAGCCCTTTTCCCCAAGGCTGCCAGGAAGCTCAGAGCCGGCCCAGAGCAGAGGGGTGGGTGCAGTCTTCCTTCTACTGGTCCAGCCTGTTCTCTCTTCGTCCCTTTCCTCGCATGTGAGAGTGTGAGCTCCATGGCTGGCATCTCGAAGCCCCGAGAGACGCGGGTAAAGCAGGTGCTGTGGTGCCAGACATAAGCACGGCCTGTTCTCCCTAGTAGTAGGCAGGCACAAATACCCACCATAGGACTCCTTCACTGAGCACCCACCCCACTAGAGCACTGCCAGGCCCCGGGGGCAAAAGGGATGAATAGAACCACCTCCCACCCCAGTCCCCAAGACAGGGATGGGGCCCCGCTCTCACCCTCACGGTCAGCTCAGGCTGTCCACGTCCACTTGTGTGGTTTGCACACTGAGCCCCTGAGCCAAGGTGGTCCTGTCTGGGTGCTGCTAGTAGAGCCCCGAGTCCTGCAGGGTGAAGGGTGGGACGCTGCTGCAGTGTTGAGAACCCAGCGCCTTTCTCCAATTCCTCTGCCCAGAGGGGACAGTTTGGGTCATTTTGACAGCCCCAAAAGAAAGCCTTTCTGTAATTGCCCCCGCCACCTCCTCTGCCCCAAGACTGCCTTTTTAAAAAATCACCCACAAATATACATAGGTGCGCATTATATATTTGCTGAAAAGAAACAAGCAGGGGAAGGGAAGGAAGGCATGAAAAAGCAGAGTTCAGGCTATGAGAGCTGAGCAAGTGGAGCTGGAAGTTTCTGCATGATGGGTGCAGAGTTTCTCTTTGGGGTGACAGAAAAGGGTTTGGTAATGGTTGGTGGTGATGGTGGCACCACGTTGTAAATGTAATTAAAGTTGCTGGTTTGGAAAGATGGTTGTAATGGGAAATTACATCTTTTATCTAGGTTACCACAACAAAATTACAAAAAAAAAAAAAACCAACCATATTAAAGGCAATAACCAACCTGGCTGAGGTGGCAGGTAAGGCAGGTCTGGTCCACCTGGCGACAGGTGTTCCTGGGGCGCATGGATTAGCCAGCTGCTGTGGGACCCAGCGCTGCAGGCCGCCCGCCCAGGCCCCCGCAGGTGTGCGCCCTCGGCCCGCTGACGGCGCTCGGATTACTGCGCAGAACAGCCCGGGCTCCCCGCCCCCCCGAAATGTGATCAGAGGGCGGGGGTGGAGTGGAGGGGACACTGCACACGCGGTCTCGCCGTGCGGCTGCCCCCGCTGTCGCTGGCCACTTTGATGTAGGACGTGGCCGAGCCCCGCGCCGCCACCTCTAATTTCCAGAAGCGCTGTGGTGTGCCCGCGTTTCACTTGCGCTTTTTTAAGGAAGGACTTGTTCTAACCTCTTAATAAGAACCACCAATTATCTCAGAGGCAGGAAACCAAATCCAGGCTGTTTTGGTGAAAGAGAAGATTCCTCCCTGCTGTGCGGAGACCACATGAAAGGGCCACCCCTGCTTCCTAGGGCTCCACAAGGCGGTCTCAGAGACAGACCTGGCCAGGGGCGGCACTGGGTTCGGGGTGGGGAGGCCGGGACCCCCACGGCCACCACCACCCCCAGAGACGCTGGGCCTATGGGACCTGGGATGCCAGAACCACCCCGGCTCCACCCAGCTCTCCTGGCGCCCCTGCACCACCTCCCGTGCCCTGCACCTGGCCGCACCTCCCTCGTGCCACAGCCATCGCTGGACGCATCAAAAACAAAGCAGAACTCTCTGCACCCCGCTTCACCACTCCCCTTTGCAACAAAACTCCCAGAGCTGTCCCTATCCTTTGTCTTCAAACCTCCCCTCCCATTCTCTCCCTGGGAGAGATTTTAGCACGGGCACACACATGGAGGAAAGGACACACCCCACAGCGACGTTACCAGGTTTCCTAACAGAAGCACTGGGAACCCCGGCAACCTGGCAGAGCAGCCCCAGAACCTGCCCACACCTGGAAGCTCCTTCCCAGGGCGGCCCCTGTCCTGTTCTGGCTTCCCACCCCCTTGCGGGTTCAACTGTACCCACCCCCCAGAGCTATGCAGTGAATGGGCCCTTACTTGGAAACACGGTCTCTGAGGCCACCAGTGAAGAGGGAGCCATACCAGAGCAGGGTGGGCCCGAGCCCAGGAGCACGGGGTCCTCCCAGCACTGCCCTGGGTCTGGGAGCAAATGGCAGCTTCTCGGGAGCCTCCCTGAGCTCCCTATTCAGATGCAGCTTCTCACCCCACCCCACTCTCACTCACCCCCTTTTTAGATGAAGCCCTTACCCCATGCTTCCCCGCCCTCTGACAGCCTGCATACTTGGCAGTCAGGCTGCCCCCAGCTCGTGAGCTCCCCAACTCCTGGAACCCGCCTCTGGCAGAGCGCAAACGTCTGTGGGAGAAGGGGAGACCCCAGAGGGCACTGCTCCAGGAGTGCAGCTACAGGGGGCTGCGGCTGGATGCCACCCGACCACACGGGCCAGGTCGGTGCAGGCTGAGGGCCTGGATTAGGTCTCCCAACCCCCACCCACTGCCGCGTTACCCATCCTCACCAGCCCGCCTGGCCTGGATCGCCCAAGGACCATCCCTGGCTGCCCCCACCCAGCCCGGAAAGGCCTTCACCCCTCCTCACCTTTAGCAAAGTGTTTCCCCTTCCCCTCCTGCCCTGTGGTCACTGGCCAACCCCTGCACTTGGCCCTCTCACTGGGTGGGGGCCCTAAGGCTCCACCAAAGTAGGAGGGCACATGAGTGTCCCTCACTGGGGAGAAACCCCACGTGTGCGAGCAGCCAGCCCTCTCCCCTCTCCGCAGGCCCCGGGCTGTAGAACCACCACAAACCCCACCCCCAGGATGGGCCCACCCCTCCCTCTGCGCCTCCCGCTGCCACACCAGGCTAGGGCCCTGCTCAACCCAGGAGGGGGGTCCTGCCGCCTCGTCCACCCCTGCTGGTGCCACATGAGACTGGCCCCTGTCTTCCTCCTGCTTTGTCACTGTGCTGGGGACTCCAGGGTCCTGAAGGGTCAAATCCCCCACCTCAACCCCACTTTCTGCCCAGCCACAGCCTGAGCCAGCCAGAAAATGGAGGTGGGACCAGTGCCCCTTCCCTATCAGCCCAGAAACCACAGCAGACCACGCCAGCTCTGAGCATGAGACACGAGCACACACCCCTTCTCAGGTGGGTTTTCTCCAGCGCAGCTGCAGTGTCAGAGCACCTGGCTGCCCCTCCCGAGGGCAAAGCCATCCCCAGAGCCCGGCACAGGGTCCGATGGTCAGCCGTGAAGAATGATCGGCCACAGAACAGTGAAACCAGAGGGACTCTCTTTGCACACAGCTGTGAAACCCGAGCTGGGGAGGGCCCAAGTTAGAGTTCAGATGGCACAGGGCATGACAGTGGGCAAGCGGTCCCTTCCCAAGAGCCACAAGACACACCCCAGCTGCAGTGCAGATGGCGGAGCTGGGCTCCAGCCTCCATTCCTGGGCTTTGTTATGAGCGTGACCGAGGAAGAAGTTTCAGCTGATGTGAGAAACGACGAGGTTATTTCTGGGTGCCACACGGTCCAGTTTGCATTAAAAAGAAGGTACACGGACCCTGATCCCACCGCTAGATGGCGCTGGAACCTTAGACGGGGTGGAGAGGCTAGGGGCCACTGACAGGGGCCTTACCCTTGGCCCCAGCAGCCTGAGAAGCACCTGAGAAAAGGTTTCTAGCCCAGTACCCACGAGGCAAAAAAAAAAAGGGGGGCTTCCAGGGCAGCCAGAAGCAGGGGCTATGACATCTGGCAGTGTTCTCACAACTTTCAAAGCCCCCAAACCTGATGGTACCCAGCAACTGCCCAGGGTTCCCAACTCCAGTGCATGGATTGAGAATACATTTGCCACGCGTCACAGGGTTTTGTGACATTTTAGAAGTCATTTTTTGCAGTTCCACCATCCTCGCATCCCATCTCACAACCAAGCTGGGGGCCATGGGGAGGTCACACGGTAGAGGCGGCACCTGCCTGGTTTCCCCAAAGCAGGCAAGCACTAGCCGTGCCCGCGTCCTCTCCCACGAGGAGCCCATCTTCAGCAGAGACCTCAGCAGCTAAGCAATCAGGCTGGCAAGGACAAAGCTGCCAAGTGCCTGCCACGTGCTGCTCCACTTCCACCTCCTCCCACCCCCAGCCCCTGCTCCCCCTGCCCTGAGGACCCACAAAGCAGGGCCACTACTGGCTTACACATGTCTGCACAAATCAGAAAAAGGCGCCCTTGCCCTGGGGAGGCAACCCCACGCCAGGGAATTCTCTTGCAGCCAGGAGCCCTTGTCCAGGACACAACCTAAACACCCTGACACAGCAACCCAGCTCCAGGAAAGGACTGGAGTCCTGTTGGAACAAAAACAATGCCTTTCTTTGCAAGACTTACTGGTGGACATTAATGGCATTCTCTCTTGTACAGAAACATACCCAAACACACACACACAAGCCATAAAACAATAAAATACAGTTAGGGTTCTCTTCGTGTAAAACTAGCAGAGCCGCAGGCATGATCCCTGGGAACCTGCTGGGTGACCAGTGCGGGCCCCGGTGGGCCACGTCCCTGAAGGCCGCCAGCAGCAAAGGCACCAGTGGGAATCTGCGAGGCCCGAGGGGAAGGCCACAGCTTCTTGCTTTCCAGACTGTCCAAATGTTTTTGTGGCGTTACCCATTTTCCTTATTTAAAAAATTACAGTATTACGGAAGCAGCTTGCATAAGAATGAGTGGTGTGGCCGTGGACGCTGCCCTGAGCACCAGCGGCCATTCCGGAGAGGCTGCAGGCAGGAGCTGGTGGTGGAGGTTCTGTCCAGCAGCAGAAGAGGGACACGGCTCTTTGTCCCCCGGCCTCCAGGAGAGCCGTGGGATGTGTCCCAGGGAGAGGTCTTTTCCTTCTCGGTCACAGGCCCTCTGCCTCTTCCCACGACTGGCCTTTCCTGAGGCCAGCATCTTCATTCTGCCACCCAGCCGGGAGGGCGCACCTCAGCGTCACCTGCATAGCCTCAGGTGTGGGTGTTGGCTCAACTTCTCCACCAGCTCTTCCTCGGCCGGCTCCTCCAGGACATCCCTGCGGGACCAGGGAGGGAAAGTCTGAGCAGCAGCCTCAGAAGAAACAAAGTGGGTGCCTTCCAAAGGGGGGCACGGAACTTCTCAGAAAGATTGCTCAGTGCTGTGCACACAAGTGGCTCCCCAGAAATCATCAGGCACAGATAAAAATGAATGTGACAAGGGTGAGGGAGCATGGTGGGCTCAGGCCAACCCTGGTGGACATGACCATGGCACCGTGGGAGAATCCTTGTGCCAGCCTGGCTGGAGGGAAGGTGCTGGGGCCACACCAAGAACAGCAAACCCTGGAGGAAACAGATCCGCCCACCAAAGCGGGCCGCCAGGGGCCACGAGCGTCCCTGCACTGGAGGGACAACCTCCAGCGCACCATGGAAAAGAGAGGGCAGCAAGGCCTCCCTCCTGGCTGAGCCACTGGGCTCTCACCCCAACAGGCTCATGCAGAGGCAACATGGAACCTAACAAATGCTTCCTTGGATACACTCAACCCGAGATTTTAAAAAAGATTTCCCCAAAGCAGCCTCTGATATCATCCATTGCTGGTGCAGGACAGAGTCCTGACTCCAGGTGGCAGGAACGAAGGAAGCCCCCTCCCCACCCAGCTCTGACTTCCCAGCCTGCTCAGCAGCAGCCCGCGGGGCCAGGGCACCAGGACCAAAGGTTCTGTCAACGTCAGCTGCCCCACCCCCAGGCACCTGAACATGAGCTCCACAGTCATCTGGTAGGGGGTCTCCAGGGTCTCGGGGAGGTTCTGTAGGTGGTCGCGGCGGTCCCACTTGTGGATGAAGTTCTGGCAAGCACAAGGAAGGAAGGGGTGCTGGGAGCTGAGGAGCCTCGTGCTGCACCCAGGTCTATGGCTCCCACCAGAGCAAGATGCCCGAGTCACCCTCCCGACGGCCAGCTCCAGCAAGGAGCGGGGGCCTGAGCGTCCCCACAGGGCCCCAGCCCTGGCAGCCAGGGCTAGCAGCACATCCCATGGGAAGGCTGCCGCTGAACTCAAGGCCGAGTCCAACCCAGCTCAGAGTCCACGGCCTCAGGCCCAGCAGCAAGTGAGAGAGGACCAAGGAGAACAGCCATGGGCAGAGGCCTTGGGTACCTCCAGAATCAGAGCCAGAAACAGGTTGAACCAGATGACAGATGACACCAGCCACCACAGGACAAAGTAGAGCTTGGACCACCTGCGGGGACAAGGCCCACCATGAGCACAGCGTCCGCTCGCACAGCATGACCAGGGGCTGCCTGTGTCGCCCGCTCTCCCGGCAGCTTCCCAGTAACTCCACGACACAGAATGGGATTCCCATTTCACAGATGACCAGAGTGAGGGTAAGAAGCGTTCGAGGCAGCATGGCACGGGAGGTGCGGCTGGGACTGGTCCCAGGGCACGCGTGGGCTCATCCACCTCCAGTGCGCCTGTCCCGTTCACGGCCCCACCCCGTGGTAGCTCCGCTGCTGTGGCATTCTCCAGGAGCCCCGGTCGAGCACACCACGTGCGAGGGCAGCCAGTGGCGTCACCCCTGGTGCACAGAGGGGGTGTGCCAGGAGAGAGGGCGAGGGGTGGGCAGGATGCCGCTCTCTGGGCGGCCCCCCCCCGCCTTTCGGCATGGGGGCGGGGAACGGCCCTGGGGGGAGTGACTCACGGGCCCGCGAAGCGCCGGTAGGCGTCCAGGAACACCTGCCAGTTGTTCACCACCATCACGTTCCAGAGAGTGGTCAGCGCAGCCTGCAGGGTCACACGGAGAGGAGGGTCAGAGGTCACATGGAGAGGAGGGTCAGAGGTCACACGGAGAGGAGGGTCGGGGGGGGCAGCAAATGGGCTGGGGGGCCCCGACTCACAGCAAAGTCATCAAAGTTGTTGGGCCAGTACTCAAGCTGCTCAAAGGAGCCGCAGGGCGCAGAGCCGTTGGGCGCAGCCAGGCTGGAAGAGCACGACGCAGCCCGGGTCACTGAGGGGGCCGGGGACATGGGCCTGGGTGAGCCGCACCCCCAGCCCCGCCCCTGCCTCCAGCACACAGTGAGGGACGACTCTGGGCCCCCCCGAGCAGCAGGGTCAAGCGAGGCCAGCACGAGGGGGCCGGCCGCGAGCACACGCTGTGGGACCCTTCGGCGGGCGGGGAGACGGCCAGCACGAAGCCACCTGGGGACCTGCCGGCCTCGGTGCTGGCGCCACCATTTGGTACCCCCTTCTGCCAGCCTGCGCAATCGGGCCCAAAGGTCCGGAAAGCAGGGTGGGGAAAGGGGGGCGCTGCTCTCAGCAGAGTCTGGGAAACACTCTCAGCACAGGCGTGTAGGGGAGACACAAAGATAGGGGGGAAGGAGTGGAGGGGAAGGGGGAGAGGAATGGGGGAGGAAGGGGGCGCCCCGCCGTCCACACCCCCGCCCAGGCACACCCTCCATGCTGGACCCAGAGGTCCCCGCCTCAGACACCCCTCACCTGCTGTTTTTAGACGGAGGCACGACGACTCCTCGGAACAAGTTGATGCCAACGATGGCAAAGATGTAGTACACCACCTGGGGGCAGGGGCGGCTCAGCACCAGCCTGCAGGGGGCCGGGCCTCTGCAGGGGGCTCTCAGCCCAGACTGCCCCCACCCCTGGCAATGCCTCATCCAGACACTCCCAGCCCTGCCCACAGCCCTGAGACTCCACAGGTCAGAGCGGGGCTCAGGCGAGCATGCGTCTCCCAAGCTCCCTGTGCTGGTCTGGAACTATTACAGACCCCAGAAAACCCAAGTTCATTCAGCCCTAACCCAATCTTTGTGGGCAGGCCCATTGTTCAAGGTGGTTTCCATGGAAAATTTTGATTAGGTTGTTTCCACGAAGATGTGACGTGCCCAAATGTGGGCGCAGCCTTCTGATTAGATTATTTCCACGGAGGTGTGGCCCTGCCCATTCAAAGTGGGCCTCAGTTTACCAGAGTCGTTAAAAGAATGGACACAAACACAGACATCTGGAGATCAGGGCAGAAACAGCCCAGAAGCTAAGCGAGGACTCACGGAAATAGCCAGAACATGAAGAGAAGAAATCTCAGGCCCCGGGGAAATGATGAGTTAAGAGGTGAAGCTAAGCCCTGGAGAAGCTAGCTGAGGGCTCATGGACACGTGAAGAGAAAGCCACTGGAATCAGAAGCTGGAAGCAATGGGACCAGGAACAAGGACGAGCAGATGCCAGCCACGTGCCTTCCCATGTGACAGACACTGGCCTCTCCTCAGAGTCAAGGCATCTTTCTCTGGATGCCTTAGTTTGGACATTTTTCAGGTCTCAGAACTGTAAACTTGTAACTTAATAAACCCCCTTTAGAAAAGCCAGGCCATTTCGGGTATATTGCGCTCCAGCAGCTTTAGCAAACCAACACTCCCTAAGGCCTCCTGGGCCTCTGTCCTAAGCACTTCCCTTCTGGCTGCCAAAATGCCTGGAGCAGAAGGTGGGCCAGGAGGGCACAGGGTTGGGTGGGGAAGGGGCCTGGGGAAGGAGCCTGGATAGGGGCCGAGGAGCCCCAGAGACCCAGGCTGAGGAGGACAGGCTCCTGGCCCCTCCCCAGCTCACCTCCACCCCTGCCACCTGCATCAACCATCAGGTTCCATGTGTCCCTGTGCTACCCTGAGAACAGGGCAAGAGGGCTGGGAAAAACAGTCCAGAGGATAGGAGGGAACAGAGAGCGTCCGCAGAGGAGGCCCAGAGGCTGAGAGCAGGGATAGCTCAGCGGGATGAGGGCACGCGCTGCCATCACGGGGCTGGCCAGGGAAAGTGACATCCAGCAGGACGCAAGCTGCCGGCACCTGGGCAGTGAGGGTCTCCCACACCTGTGCACCCCGGTCAGACCGAGGAAGCAATCTGGAGAGCTGGGAGGCTTAACCCATGACTTCCTGCAGCACTCTTTGTGTCCTTAGGCCCAGGACAGAGAAACCTCAGGGAGATGGGGGTGGGGGCTGGGCCCCTCAGGGAGGAACTGCCTGGTCCTCCAGGGGCATCAGAAGGGCACGGAAGGGCAGCCCCTGGCCAGCCAGAGACCACAGCTCCCCACCCCCTCCCCTCAACCTGTCCCCATGTGTCCTGGGGGAGAGGGATGGGGGCACACTCCTGGGCTAACCTTTCCTGGACCTCAGTTTCCTCTGCTATGTAGAATGGGGGGCTGAACACCCCTACATGTGGCTTCCTTTTCCTCCCCCAGTGGTGTTGGCAATAAAACAACTCCCAGGAGTGGGGCAGAGACCCCCAACCTCAACCCAGCTTTCTGCAGCTCATCACTCTCCCTCCCAGCCCTGCGTGCCCATGAGTGCCAGCCCACAGCCGCACATACCTCCTTCTTCCCCACGCACACCTCCTTCCCTACACCGCCTCCTTCCCCCAGAAAGGGCAGGTCTCTGAGGGCTTTGGGGGCCCCCGAGGAGCAAAATCTTGACCTCTCAAAAGTTTCTCTCATGAATTTCTCAATGGGGCTGAGACCCAAAAGAGGTGAAGGACCCCAAGATTACTGAAAGCATCCTCTGGCATTCGTGGCTCAGCTACCAGCCAGGCCAGCACTCAAGGCCCTTTCTCTGAATGGTCCAGAATCACATTGGACCCATCCTGGCTCTCCCTGGCCTGAACCCTATACTAACTGGGCCTGAAAACCCTGCTGCTGCCTTAAACCAGGGGTCTCCTTTCTAGAAAGTGGTGAGCCAGGCTGCCTCTGCACACATCAGTCCCCCACGGACAGAGACCCATTTGTAGAAAGTTCTGTGCCCCTTCTGTAGAAAGCTCTGTTCTCCATCAGCCCCAAACAGACTTGGGACCCTGTCTAGAAAGCTCTGAACCCAGTAGCACCCACAGAACTCCAGCCCATGAACCCCCCTGCTTCAACAACTCAAGCCCTCCCCCCGACTGGCAGCTGCCAGCCCATGGGCCAGGGCAGGGCAAGGCACCTACCACCAGGATCCCGGCGAAGGCCTGCATGTTTCTGAACAGGTCCAAGAGTGTCCGAGTCACCAGTGCCATCAGCTGAGGACAGGAAGGACACAAAGTCACACTACAAACACCAACCCTGCCCATGCCCCTAATCGGGAAAGGCAGGAGGACACAGGGTCGGCATGCTGGTCAATTACCATCAGCCATACACAACTGCATCCGTTCCCCACACTGACATATACACACATACCGCCCACCTGCACACACACCCCACACCTGCATACACACCCCACACCCATATATAATCCCACACCTGTGTACACACTCCCACCCACATAAATATGATCCACATATATACACCCCCATC
>PVIY010056693.1:0-13198 GCA_004026745.1 Myrmecophaga tridactyla
TATGGGAATGAAAGGCACAGTAGAAGAGATGAGAAAAACAATGGAAACCTACAATGTCAGATTTCAGGAGGCAGAGGATAGGATTAGTGAACTGGAGGACGGGACATCTAAAATCCTAGAAGCAAAAGTCGGATTTTGTTTTTTTGATTTTTCCATTCTTTTACAGGGAAAAGAATGGAAAAATATGAACAGGAACTCAGGGAATTGAATGACAACATGAAGCACAGGAATATACATGTTGTGGGTGTCCCAGAAGGAGAAGAGAAGGGAAAAGGAGAAGAAAAACTAATGGAGGAAATTATCACTGAAAATTTCCCAACTCTTATAAAACT
The DNA here is from genome assembly GCA_004026745.1 of Myrmecophaga tridactyla. Lineage (NCBI taxonomy): Eukaryota > Metazoa > Chordata > Mammalia > Pilosa > Myrmecophagidae > Myrmecophaga > Myrmecophaga tridactyla. The sequence goes on from PVIY010056693.1 coordinate 333, forward strand.
TAAAATTACAGATCCAAGAAGTGCAGTGTACCCCAAAGAGAATAGATCCAAATAGACGTACTCCAAGACACATAATAATCAGAATGTCAGATGTCAAAGAGAAAGACAGAGTCTTGAAAGCAGCAAGAGATAAGCAACCTATCACATACAAGGGAAGCCAAATAAGACTATGCATAGATTTCTCAGCAGAAACCATGGAGGCAAGAAATCAGTGGGATCATATATTTAAATTACTAAAAGAGAAAACTGCCAACCACGAATTCTATATCCAGCAAAATTGTCCTTCAAAAATGAGGGAGAAATTAAAACATTTTCAGACAAAAAAATCACTGAGAGACTTTGTGACCAAGATACCAGCTCTGCAGGAAATACTAAAGGGAACACTAGAGACAGATACGAAAAGACAGGAGGGGAGGTGTGGAGAAGAGTGTAGACATGAAGACTATCAGTAAAGGTAAAAAGAAGAAAAATGAGATATGACATATAAAGTCCAAAAGGGAAAATGGTAGAAGAAAGTACTGCCCATACAGTAATAACACTAAATGTTACTGGGTTAAACTCTCCAATCAAAAGACATAGACTGGCAGAATGGATTAAAAAACAGGATCCTTCTATATGCTGTCTACAGGAAACACATCTTAGACCCAAGGATAAACAGATTGAAAGTGAAAGGTTGGGAAAAGATATTTCATGCAAATAACAATCAGAAAAGAGCAGGAGTAGCTATACTAATATCCAACAAATTAGACTTCAAATGTAAAACAGTTAAAAGAGACAAAAGAAGGACACTATGTATTAATAAAAGGAACAATTCAACAAGAAGACATAACAATCATAAATATTTATGCACCATCTCAGAATGCTCCAAAATACATGCAGCAAACACTGAAAAGAGAAGTAGACACATCGACCATAATAGTTGGAGATTTCAGTTCCCCACTCTCACTAATGAACAGAACATCTAGACAGAGGACCAATAAAGAACAGAGAATTTGAATAATACAATAAATGAGCTAGACTTAACAGACATTTATAGAACATTACCCCCCACAACAGCAGGATACACCTTTTCCTCAAGTGCTCATGTATCATTCTCAAGAAGAGACCATGTGCTGGGTCACAAAGCAAGTCTCAGTAAATTTTAAAAGATTGAAATCATACCGAACACTTTCTCAGATCATAAAGGAATGAAGATGGAAATTGATAATAGGCAGAGGCCAGAAAATTCACAAACATATGGAGGCTAAACAACACACTCTTAACAACCAGTGGGTGAAGAAAGAAATTAAAGGAGAAATCAGTAAATATCTCGAGGCAAATGAAAATGAAAACATGGCATATCAAAATTTATGGGATACAGCAAAGGCAGTGCTAGAGGGAAACTTACTGCCTTAAATGCCTATATCAAAAAAGAATAAAGAGCAAAAATCGAAGAGTTAATAGTCTACTTGGAAGAACTAGAGAAAGAACAGCAAACTAAGCCCAAAGCAACCAAAAGGAAAGAAATAATGAAGATTAGAGCAGAAATAAATGAAATTGAGAACGTGAAAATAATCAAAAAAATCAACAAAACTAAAATTTGGTTCTATGAGAAAATCAATAAGATTGATGGACCCTTAGCGAGGTTGACAAAAAGAAGAAGAGAGGATGCAAATAAATAACATTAGAAAGGGAAGAGGAGACATAACCACTGACCCCACAGAAATAAAGGAAGTAATATACAACCTCAACAAACCAATCACAAGTAGAGAAATTGAATCAGTCATTAAGAAGCTCCCCAAAAAGGAAAATCCAGGACCAAATGGCTTCACATGTGAATTCTACCAAACATTCCAGAAAGAATTAGTACCAATCCTGCTCAAACTCTTCCAAAAAATTGAAGAGGAGGGAAAGCTTCCTAACTCATTCTACAAAGCCAACATCACCCTCATACCAAAGCCAAAGATATTACAAAAAAAGGAAACTGCAGACCAGTCTCTCTAATGAATATAGATGGAAAAATCCTCAAAAAAAATTCTAACAAATCGAATCCAGCAGCACATTAAAAGAATTATTCACCATGACCAAGTTAGGATTCATCCCAGGTATGCAAGGATGGTTCAACATAAGGAAATCAATTAATGTAATACACCATGACCAAGTAGGATTCATCCCAGGTATGCAAGGATGGTTCGACATAAGAAAAATCAATTAATGTAATATATCATATCAACAAATCAACGCAAAAAAACTATATGATCATCTCGATTGATGCAGAAAAGGCATTTGACAAAATTCAACATCCTTTCCTGTTGAAAACACTTCAAAGGATAGGAGTAGAAGGGACCTTCCTCAGCATACTAAAGGGAATATATGAAAAACCCACAGCTAACATCATCCTCAATGGGGAAAAATTGAAAACTTTCCCCCTAAGATCAGGAACAAGACAAGGATGTCCACTATCATTGTTATTCAACATTGTATTGGAAGTTCTAGCCAGAGCAATTAGACAAGAAAAAGAAATACAAGATATCAAAATTGGGAAGGAAGAAGTAAAACTCTCACTGTTTGCAGATGATAGATACTATATGTCGAAAACCCCGAAAAAATCCACAGCAAAACTACTAGAGCTAATAAATGAGTTCAGCAAAGTGGCAGGTTACAAGATCAGCACTCAAAAATCGTATTTCTATACACTAGTAATGAACAATATGATGGAGAAATCAAGAAAAAAATTCCACTTACAATTGCAACCAAGACAATAAAATATCTAGGAATAAATTTAACTAAAGAGGCAAAAGACCTATACAAAGAAAACCACAAGAAAAAAGAAATCACAGAAGATCTAAGTAAATGGAAGGGCATACTGTGTTCATGGATTGGAAGACTAAATATAGTTAAGATGTCAATTCTACCTAAATTGATTTACAGATTCAATGCAATACCAATTAAAATCTCCAAAACTTACTTTTCAGAAATAGAAAAACCAATAAGCAAATTTATCTGGAATGGCAGGGTGTCCTGATTGACTAAAAGTTTCCTGAGAAAGACAAATGACTCATGCTACCTGACTTTAAGGCGTATTATGAAGCTACAGTGTCAAAACAGCATGGTACTGGCATAAAGATAGATAAACTGACCAATGGAATAGAATAGAGTGTTCACATATAGACCCTGTCATCTATGGACAATTGATCTTTGATAAGGCAGTCAAACCAACTCACCTGGGGCAGAACAGTCTCTTCAATAAATGGTGCCTAGAGCACTGGATATGCAAAAGAATGAAAGAGGATCCATATCTCACACCCTATACAAAAATTAACTCAAAATGGATCAAAGACCTAAACAGTAGATCTAAGGCCATAAAACTGTTAGAGGAAAATATCTTATAAATCTTATAATAGGAGGCAGTTTCCTAGACCTTACACCCAAAGCACAAGCATTGAAGAAATAAATAAATAAATGGGAACCCCTCAAAATTAGCACTTTTGTGCATCAGAGAACTTTGTCAAGAAAGTAAAAAGACAGCCTACACAATGGGAGATAATATTTGGAAATGATATATCAGATAAAGGTCTAATATCCAGAATATACAAAGAGATTATTGAACTCAACAACAAAAAGACAGACAATCCAATTACAAAATGGGCAAAAGACTTGAACAGACACTTCTCAGAAGAGGAAATACTAATGGCCAAAAGGCACATGAACAGATGCTGAACTTCTCTGGCTATTAGGGAAATGCAAATCATAATCACAATGAGATATCATCTCACACCCACCTGAATGGCCATTATCAATAAAACAGAAAACCACAAGTGCTGGAGAGGATGTGGAGAAAGAGGCCCAGTTATCCACTGGTGGTGGGAATGTCAAATGATACAACCACTGTGGAAGGCAGTTTGGTGGTTCCTCAGGAAGCTGAGTATAGAATTGCCATTTGACCTAGCAATACCATTGCTAGGTATCTACTCAGAGGACATGAGGGCAAGGACACAAATAGACATTTGCACACCAGTGTTTATAGCAGCATTATTTACAATTGCCAAGAGATGGAAACAGCCAAAATGTCCATCAGCAGACTAGTGGCTAAACAAGCTGTGGTATATACATATGATGGAATATTATGCAGCTGTAAAACAGAATAAAATTATGAAGTATGTAACAACATGGATGGTCCTTAAGGACATTATGCTGAGTGAGATTACCCAGAAACAAAAGGACAAATACGGTATGGCTTCACTGATATGGACTGACATTAGTGAATGAACTTGAAGAACTTCAGTTGGTAACAGAGACCATCAGGACATAGAAATAGGGTAAGAAATTGGATAGTTGGAGCTGAAGGGATAGAGATTGTGCAAGAGGACTGATTGTAAAAATTCAGAAATGGATAGCACAATACTACCTGACTATAATACAATAAGGTTAGAACATTGAATGAAGCTGCATGTGAGAATGATAGAGGGAGGAGGGCTGGGGCACAAATGAAATCAGAAAGAAAGATAGATGATAAAGACTGAGATGGTATAATCTAGGAATGCCTAGAGGGTATAATGATAGTGACTAAAGTACAAATTTAGAAATGTTTTTGCATGAGGAAGAACAAAGGAATGTCAATACTGCAGGTTGTTGAATATTTTAAAATTTTAACTTATGTGTGAGACTAAGGCAAAAATGTTTATTTGGCACAAAATTTATATTTTAACTAGTGCATTTCCTAGTATAACTTATGTAGATAGCTTAATTGGACACCATAAGACATGGAACCTTGAATAGGGAATAAGATTTTGTAGGTTTGTCCAGAGTGATGCCCCAATAAATCTCGGAGTGATTTGACCAGTGAATAAAGAAGTATTTGCAAAGTCCCCTTGTGGAAATGGCGAGAAGGGGAAAATTCAACTTCTCAAAGTGGAGAATTTTCGACATTCTCACAAGCAGTGTGGACAACTAAAGCAATAGGCTGAGCTCCAATCCTGAGCTTTGTTCCTATGCAACTTAACCCTGCAAAGGATAGGTTAAGCCTACTTAAAATTAGGCCTAAGAGTCACCCCCAAGAGAACCTCTTTTGCTGCTCAGATGTGACCTCTCTCTCCCAGCCAACACAATAAGCAAACTCACCTTCTCTAAGTGGGACATGACTCCCAGGGGTGTGGACCTTCCTGGCAATGTGGAACATGAATCCTAGAATGAGCTGGGACTCAGCATCAAGGGATTGAGAAAACCTTCTCGACCAAAAGGGGGAAGAGTGAATGAGACAAAATAAAGTGTCAGTGGCTGAGAGATTCCAAACAGAGTCGAGAGGTTATCCTGGAGGTTATTCTTATGCATTAAATAGATATCACCTTGTTAGGAGATGTAATGGAGAGGCTGGAGGGAACTGCCTGAAAATGTAGAGCTGTGTTCCAGTAGCCATGTTTCTTGAAGATGATTGTATAATGATACAGCTTTCACAATGTGACTGTGTGATTGTGAAAACCTTGTGTCTAATGCTCCTTTTATCTACCTTATCAATGGACGAGTAAAACATATGGAATAAAAATAAATAATAGGGGGAACAAATGTTAAAGTAAATTTAGTTGATTGAAATGCTAGTGGTCAGTGAAAGGGAGGGGTAAGGGGTATGGTATGTAGGAATTTTTTTTCTGTTTTCTTTTTATTTCTTTTTCTTAATTGATTCAAATGTTCTAAGAAATTACAATGATGATGAATATACAACTATGTGATGATATCACGAATTACTGATTATATATGTAGAATGGAATGATAATATGTTAAGAATGTTTATGTTTGTTTGTTGTTACATGTTTTTAAAAATTAATAAAAAAAATAATCAGTGGCCCATAGGTTTGGTGGTCTCTTTCTGCACTCTCGATTCGATTCTGTTGGTCAGTGTTTCTGTCTTTGTGCCAGTACCATGCTGTTTTGACCACTGTGGCTTTATAATAGGTTTTGAAGTCAGGGAGTGTTAATCTTCCCACTTTGTTCTTCTGTTTTAGGATGCTTTTAGCTGTTTGGAGTCTCTTTCTGTTCCAGATGAATTTGATAGTTAGTTTTTCCAAATGTTTAAAGTAGCTTGTTGGAATTTTGATTGGTACTGTGTTGAGTCCGTAGATCAGTTTGGGAAGAATTGACACCTTAACTGTATTTAACCTTCCTATCCATGAGCAAGGAATGTCTTTCCACCTATTTGATCTCTTTTGATTTCTTTTAGCAATGTTATGTAGTTTTCTGTGTACAAGTCCTTTACATCCCTAGTTAAGTTCATTCCTAAGTATTTGATCCTTTTAGTTGCTGTTTCTTTATTTTTTTGTCTTTAGTAGTTTATTTTTTTAACATAACAACATACAAACACAAACATTCTTACCATATGTTCATTCTATTCTTGGTGTACAATCAATAATTCGCAATATCATCACATAGTTGTATATTCATCACCATGATAATTTCTTAGAACAGTTGCATCAATTCAGAAAAAGAAATAAAAAGAAAAAAGAAAAAAACTCATTCATACCATACCCTTTACCCCTCCCTCTCATTGATTGCTAGTGTTTCCATCTACCCAATATATTTTAGCCTTTGTTTCCCCTATTTTTTCCTATAACTCTCATCACTCCCTTTTCACTGATCACTAGCATTTCAATCAAGTAAATTTATTTTAATATTTGTTCCCCTATTACTTATTTATTTTTAATCCATGTGTTTTACTCATCTGTCCATACCATAGATAAAAGAAGCATCAGACACAAGGTTTTCACAATCACACAGTCACATTGTGAAAGCTATATCATTATACAACCATCTTCAGGAAACATGGCTACTGGAACACAGCTCTACATTTTCAGGCAGTTCCCTCCAGCCTCTCCAATATACCCTAACTAAAAAGGTGATATCTATATAATGTGTAAGAATAACCTCCAGGATAACCTCTTGACTCTGTTTTGAATCTCCCAGCCATTGACGCTTTATTTTGTCTCGTTTCTCTCTTCCCCCTTTTGGTCTAGAAGGTTTTCTCATTTCCTTGATGCTGAGTCCCAGCCCATTCTAGTATTTCTGTCCCACATTGCCAGGAAGGTTTACACCCATGGGAGTAATGTCCCATGTAGAGAGGGCAAGGGCAGTGAGTTTGCTTGTCATGTTGGCTGAGAGAGAGAAGCCACATCTGAACCACATAAGAGGTTCTCTCAGGGTAACTCTTAGGCCTAATTTTTGGTAGGGTTAGCCTATCCTTTGCGGGAATAAATTTCATATGAACAAACCCCAAGATTGGGGGCTTGGCTTATTGCTTTGGTTGTCCCCACTGCTTGTGAGAATATCAGGAATTCTCCACATGGGGAAGTTGAATTTTCCCCCTTTCTCACCCAACGGGACTTTGCAAATATTTTTTTATTCACTGTTCAAATCACTCTGGGATTTATCAGGGCATCACTCTGGACAAACCTACAAATTCTCATGCCCTACTCAAGGTTCCGTGTACTTATGGTGTTCAGTTAAACTGTCCACATAAGTTATATTAGGAAATGCACTAATCAAATTATGAATTTTGTACCAAATGAACATTTTTTGCTTTAGTCTCACACAAGTTAAAGTTTTAAAATATGAATTACCATCTATTTTCAACACCCTGCAACAGTGACATTCCTTTGTTTTAGTTGCTATTTTGAATGGAATTTTTTCCTGAATTGACTCCTCAGCTAGGTCATTGCTTGTGTATAGAAATGTTACTGATCTTCTTTGTTTCAAAATATTTTTAATTACAATGTCAATACCATATCATTAAGGGAGAACAAGATTAAATCCCATTATAAAGACTGAACTCTAAATAAATCAATTTCACTCAAAATTGTGATAGTAAGTTTGAATTTAATTAAGGAGGTAGTGAGTGAATATTATATGAATGACCATTTTGTATTCAGTGTTTGGAATGATTTTGTGATGATACGGAAACAGTACTGTGTTTGGATTTAAGTTTTGCACATGAGCTCCTTCACCTAGGAACTCTGAAGACTATCCTTTAGTCAAGCCTAATGCTATTTAGAAAGCACTTACTTGTCTCTGGTTAAAACATTGAGTAAATTCCCACATAGATGATATTCCTAAAGTTGCACTACAGTGTGAGTTCTCTTCTAGTTTCTAAGGTTAGAAAAATGGGTGAAGACTTTCTGACATAAATAACATTTGTAAGTTTTCTCTCCAATGTGAGTTCTCTCAGGTTTTTTCAGGTTAGAACTTTGAGTTAAGGCTTTTTCACATAGATGGCATTCATAAAGTTTCTCTCCTCTGTGAGTTCATCTGTGTTTTCTCAGGTGAGCACATTCACTGATGGTCTTACCACATAGAAGACATGCATAGGTTTCTCTCCAGTGTGAGAGGTCTCATGTAGTCTAAGATTAGAGTAACAGGTGAAGATTTTCCCACAGAGATAACATTCATGAGGTTTCTATCCAGTGAATTCTCTCATGTTTTCTAAGGGCACACCTTGAGTGAAGGCTTTTCCACATAGATGGCATTCATAACATTTCCCTCCAGTGTGAATTCTCTCATGTTTTCTAAGATAAGAACCAAGAGTGAAAGCTTTCGCACATAGATGGCACTCTTCCAGTTTCTCTCCTGTGTGAGATCTTTCTTGTTATCTCAGGTGGGTGCATTGAGTGAAGGCTTTTCCACATAGATGACATTCATAGGGTTTCTCTCCAGTGTGAGTGTTCTCATGTAGTCTAAGACCGGAATATTGAGTGAAGGCTTTACCACATAGATGACATTCCAAGGTTTTCTCTCCAGTGTGAGTGTTCTCATTTTTCTAAGGCCAGAATGTATCCAGAATGGTCCTCTCTTCCTGAGTGAATTCTGTAACTACATCTTTCAAGTTCACTAATTCCTCTATCGTTTAAGTTCACCATATGCCTAAGCCATTTGCAGGCAATAACAGGATCAGTGAGTGTATTATTTCTCCAAAGAGGACATGGACTGAATGAGAAAAAAACTCTCTCAGCTCTCCAGTGAATACAGAGACTTAATGGAGTCTGGAACAAACTTGTGCTGGAAAGATTGATGAAGGATCACCATCCCAGAGGCCAGGATAAATATAACTTTAGCTCAGATCCTTGAATATCTTTTAAATGAGGTTAGAATAACCATGCCCATCCATTTATACCTGAGTTCACATAAACAATGTTGTATTAATGTGCTTGGAGAATAACATTTATTTAATCTTCAAATTAACCATATTGATTGAGGCAGATTTACTGATGCACCCTCACCAAATTCTAGTGCAAAGAGGTTCTTTATCACTCTAGAAAAAGTGCCATTTTTATGGAGGACTCTCCTTTAATGCAGTTGACAGTGTCATCAGTCATGGATATGGCCCAAGTACTCCCAGAGCTATGGGTGCCTCCTCTGTGTGTTACTGATTTTTGCACATTAATTTTATATCCTGCCACCTTGCTGAATTTATTTATTAGCTCAAGTAATTTGCTGTAGATTTCTCAGGATCTTCCAAGTATAGTATCATATCATCTACAAATAATGAGAGTTTTATTTCTTCGTTTCCAATTTGGATGCCTTTTATTTCTTTGTCCTGCCTGATTGCTCTAGCTAGAACTTCAAGCACAGTGTTGAATAATAGTGATGACAGTTGGCATCATTGTCTTGTACTTGTTCTTAGGGGGAAAGCTTTCAGTCTCTCTCCATTGAGGATGTTGCTGGCTATCGGGTTTTCATATATTCCCTTTATCATATTGAGGTAATCACCTTTGATTCCTATCTTTTGGGTTGTTTTTATCAGAAAAGGATGCTGAATTTTGTCAGGTACTTTTTCAGCATCAATTGAGATGATCATGTGATTTTTCCCTTTCGATTTGTTAATGTGTGGTATTACATTAATTGATTTTCTTGTATTGAACCATCCTTGCATTCCTGGTATAAACCCCACTTGGTCATGGTGTATAATTCTTCTAATGTGCTCTTGGATTCGATTTGCTGATATTTTATTGACAATTTTTGCATCTATGTTCATTAGGGAAATTTACCTGTAGTTTTCCTTTCTTATAGCATCTTTTTACCCAGTTTTGGTATTAAAATGATATTAGCGTCATAAAATCATTTTTCTTTTATTTCTTCAGGGTCTGTGGTAACGCATCCCTACTCATTTCTGATTTTGCTTATTTGCATCCTCTTCTCTTTTTTTCTTTGTCAGTCTTGCTAGTAGCCCATCAATTTTATTGATTTTCTCAAAGAACCAACTTTTGGTTTTATTGATTCTATTGTTCTTTTGTTCTCCCACTCAATTATCTCTGTTTTAATCTTTGTTACTTCTCTTCTCCTGTTTGCTTTGGGGTTACTTTACTGTTCTTTCTCAGGTTCCTCCAGGTGTGCTGTAAAGTTCTTGATTTTTGCTCTTTCTTGTTTTTTAACTTAGACATTTAGGGCAATAAAATTTCCTCTCAGCACAGCCTTTGCCATGCCCATAAGTTCTGATAAGTTGTATTCTCATTTTCATTCATCTCCAGATAGCTACTGATTTCTCTAATAATTTCTTCTTTAACCTACTGGTTGTTTAAGAGTGTATTATTTAGTCTCCATGTATTTGTGAATGTTCGTGTTCTTCGGTGATTATTGAGATCCAGCTTCATCCCATTGTGATCAGAGAAAGTGCTTTGAATAATTTCAACGTTTTTAAATTTTTAAGGATCTGTTTTGTGCCCTAGCATATACTCTATCCTGGAGTATGTCCTTTGAGCACTAGAGAAGAATGTATACAACCTTGTGTTTTAGGGTGCAATGACCTATATATGTTTGTTAGGTCTAATTCATTTATCAAGTTATTTAATGTGTCTTTTTCCTTGTTGATCTTCTGTCTGGTTGTTCTATCTACAGAGGAGAGTGGTGTATTGAAGTCTCCTATTGTTGTTGAAACATCTATCACTCCCTTCAGATTTGCCAATGTCTGTCTCATATACTTTGGAGCTCCTTGATTGGGAACATAAACATTTATGATTGTTATATCTTCTTGGTGACCCTTTAATTAGTATATAGTGTCCTTCTTTGTCTCTTATGATGTCTTTACATTTAAAGTCTATTTTGTCCGATATTAGTATAACTACTTCTGCTTTCTTTTGGTTACAATTTGCATGGAAAATCTTTTTCTATCCTTTCACTTTCAATCTATTTGTATCCTTGTGTCTAAGATGAGTTGCTTGTAAACAGCATATAGCTGTATGATGTTTCTTAATCCATTCTGTTAATCTGTATCTTTTAATTGGTAAATTTAGTCCATTAACATTCCAGGTTATTATTGGAAATGTATTCCTTGATTTTACCATCTTATCTTTTTTATTTTATTTGTCAGATCTATATATTCTTTTCCCTCTTTCTCTTTGTGTTCTTTAAATTACCCTTAGTGGTACTCTTCAATTCTGTGCCCTCCTCCAGACCTCCCTCTTTTCTCTCTTTTTTTTTTTTTTTCAGCTGGCAGAACTCCTTATAGTATTTCTTGTAGGGCCAGTCTCTTGTTGACAAAGTCTTTCAGGACTTCTTTGTTTATGAAAACTTTAATCTCTCCCTCAATTTTGAAGGACAATTTGACTGGGTACAGAATTCTTGCCTGGAAGTCTTTCTCTTTCAGGCTCTTGAATATATCATACCACTGCCTTCTTACCTCCAGGGTGCTAGTTGAGTAGTTGCACTCAGTCTTATTTGATTTCCCTTGTATGTAGTAGATTGTTTTTCTCTTGCCACTTTCAGGATTTTCTGCTTTTCTTCAACATTTGGCAGACTGATTAGTATGTGTCTTGGAGAAGACCTATTTGGATTTATTCTGTTTGGAGTTTGTTGAGTTTCTTTGATTTGTATATTTATGTCCTTTATGAGGGTTGAGAAGTTTCCCCTCATTATATCCTCAACTACGCTTCCTAGCCCTTTATTCCTCTCTTCTCTTTTTTTGGGACACCAGTGATTCTTATATTTGTGCACTTTGTTTTGTCTGTCATCTCCCAGAGTTCCCATTCAATTTTTTCCATCTTTTTTGTCAGTTGCTGTTTTGAGTCTTCGAAGTCAATTATCTTGTCCTTTATATCACTTATTCTTTCTTCTGTCTCTTCAAATCTGGTGTTGTGTGCCTCTAGTATGTTTTTTATTTAGTCAACAGAGTCTTTAATCTCTGTGATTTCTGCTATTTTTCTATTTATTCTTTCAAATTCCTCTTTGTGCTCTTCTGCTGACCTCTTGATCTCCTTTATGTCATTTGCTACCCCACTTAATTTTATTAAGTAGAGTTGTATGAACATCTTGGATTAGTTGTTCCAACATCTGTGTCTCTGGTTTAATTTGGTAATTAGGCAGGGCTATATCTGTCTGCATTTTGATATGCTTAGTGATCTACTCTCTTCGTTACATGTAAATATCTTGATTGATTTACTTTGGGAGTTGATTTCTTTCAGTAGTCTAAGGCCTTGTGTTTGCAGGATGGTTGTACAGCAGGGAGCAGGGCATAGAGTGGAGCACTCAGTGCAGTGATTTGTTTTAGTGCAGGTGTAGGTGCAGATTGGGGGTGTTATGCTGATGCTTGTGAACATGGGCACTCAACAGCCAGGGAGGAGGTAGCTGTGAGGGTGCAGTGGTCTGGGGGCTGTAAACCGGGTGTGCACTGGTCTAAGGCATGAGGCCCTTTGTGCACATTCGTAGAGCTATGGCAGCAGGTTGGCATTATGCCTTCTTGGATTGGGGCAGATGTAACCCAGCTGTGCAGGTCAGCACTTTCAGAGCTGGGAAGTAAGGCTGAGGGCTGTGCACATGTGCAATTCTAGGACTGCTCTAAAGTGCGGTTCCCAGAGCTAAATGACGTGATTGGGAGTCTGTGGGTATGTGTGGGCCTGGGAGTGCCTAAACGG
>PVIY010056694.1:0-13201 GCA_004026745.1 Myrmecophaga tridactyla
ACTGGTGTACATTGTGTGTTGGGTCATTATTGTTCCCCTGCAGTTGTTCTGTACCATTTCTGGCTATTTACTGACTGATCTGGAGGTTGAACTAAATTTCATACCACACTACACCACCAGTTTGCCCCCAACATAGATAATTTGAACTTAACTATGCTGGTTTGAAAGTATTATGTACCCCAGAAAAGCTATCCTGACCCAATCTTGTGAGAGAAACCATTTCTTTAAATCCTGATTCAAGATTGTATGTAAGAATTTTTTATTAGATTATCTCTCTAGAGATGTGACACAGCCAATTGTGGGTGCTACTGTTTGATTAGAGGGAAATGTTACTTCACCCATTCCAGGTGAGTCTTGATTAGATTACTATAGTCTTCAAAATTGGAAACATTTGGAGAAATGGCAAAAATGTAGAAGCCTCAGAGGCAACAGAAACTTCATGGTAGAGCTGACACAGATGCAGACATGTAGAGAGCAGAGACATGGATGTTTGGAACCCAGCAGATGTTGCCATGAGATGTTGGGCAAGCTGAACCTGGAGATAGCTAAGGGAATCCAAGAGGTGAAAGCCAGCCCTGGAGAAGCAAAGTGAGGAACACTGATGAGAACAGAGACTGAGGGCATTGGAGCCCAGGAACAAGGGAGCAGCAGATGCCAGCCACATGACTGACTACCCAGATGACAGGCGTTCCTGACCCATCAAGATTTCTTGAGTGAAGGTAACCTCTTGCTGATGCCCAATTTGGACATTTTCAATTATTTAGAAGTGTAAGTTTGTAACTTATTAAATTCCCCTTTATAAAAGCCATTCCAGTTCTGGTATATTGCATTCTGGTAGCTTGCAAACTGGCACATTAACTGAATGGTCGATTTGATGTGTCAAATTAAAAATAAAGAAACAGGAAATCAAGCTAAAACCAGTCATAGAAAGAAGCTGGATGATCCAACCCATAAAAAAAGAAAATATTTAGTTGTAGAAAAATACATAGAATTAACACACATGCAAAATTTATTATATAAGGAAAATCAACATCTTTTATCACATATCCAGTTTAGTTAAAGAGGTGGAGGAGAGAAATAGCATGCTGAGTAAAGATATGAAAGAGATGAGAAATCCAAATTAGAATTTAAAGAGATGAAAAAGTCCAAAAAAAAAAAAAAATAGAGGAGATTAGTGCCCTCAAGAAATCTTGGAACTAGAGTATCAAAAAAAAAGCAGGTTTAGCTTTAACATGATAAATCATGTTTTATTGTTAGCAATTTATATTTGCTTGGTTGATTACTTTACTGGTTGTAAATAAAAATTTTTACTTATCTATTTTCAGGCAAAAAGTATATAAGTGTAAGTCATTATTTTTGCTGAGTAATGCTATATAATATAAGCAAATATATTCCCATACATACACATTTCAAAGCCACAGTTAGAGAAACAGTCAAATCATTGTGAATAAAATTGGCATTTGGGGAAAAAATAACTTAAATAATAAAATGAAGTTATTTCTGAATTAAATAGAAAATTCAGATGTTCTCCAGGATTTAGATCAAGCCTGACTCAGCATTTCAGATACTATAACCAAGACCTAGTTTCTCTCAATCCTTTTCTGTCCCTACTTCCTTCCATGCAGGGTTCACTCTAAGCAGGCTTTCCACTTATGGTCACAAGATGGCACTGACAGGGCCACTGTCTGCCAACTTCTCTCAGGCAAAGACAAATAAGTGAAAAGCCATATCACCAATACCTCAGATTTAATGGGCCTGATTACCAAAATCAGAAAAGGCCGTTACATTTAGTAAGATTAAGAAACACCAGTGTGATTGCCTTCAAAATTAGTGACTAGCTAGAAAATTCCTTCAGGCAGAACATTAGGAATGAGAAGTCAGTTGGTGGGGGACAAATTAGAAAGAGGAAAATGTCCATTTAGCAAAGACAACTAAGTGGAATTTGTCACTAAATACATAAATTGAGAAGACCAATGGATTAATTCCAGGTAAATAAGATGGTACCAGCTCAGGGAAGAGAGACAAAGAAATGATAGAACATGTGGAGAGAAGTTGGGATGAAAAGAATCTAAGTGCTTACAAAGTTGTATGAGCACACAGGGACTGTGGAAAACTGCCTAACTCTGGAAAATTGATTAATATATGTTGTGTATACTTTTGTTTGCTTTCCTATTTTTCCAAAGTTCTTTTTGCAAAAATCCAGTGTGAAAAATCTGTTGTATAGTGCAAATAATAATAATAAAAGTAGAGACCTGGACAGAATTAAAAAGTTAGCAGTACATTCTGGGTGCCCAGGTGTAATGGCTCAGAAATAGGAATCAAAGGGAGGTAAATACAAGGGACAAGAGAAAATTCAGAAGGAAATAGTATAGACAATCTATGCAGCTATCTCATCTCATCTAGTTGTTTTTTTTTCCAAAAACAAAAACATTTGTATACATTATTTAAATGATTCAGTATAAAGTTAAAATACTTCAATCAAATATGTAATGGGGGCAAATCTGAAAAAGCTCACAAATCTACAATAGTTGTCATCTCACATTTTAACACCAACAGTCTGTTTCTACAAATATTTCTCCAACTATGAAATAATTCACCAAAGTTTAACTATATAGTGAGTATACTCAGGCCACTTACCCAAATTTGAATAAGTTTGACTAAATATATCATTTAACAATTTGCCTATCTGGAATCTTTGGGCTAGGTTATTGGGACCTAAATACTTACTTAACAAAACAGCTAAAATTAACAAATGGAATATTCTAGTGATATTTTCTGTTATGACCTAAAAGGAAATTACATAGATTTATTGCAAATTCATTAAAATGTACTGGTATGTTTTGTACTGATATGTTTCAATATGTACGTTATACTAGATGGTACCATAAGAAAATTCAATATTTTTATTATTTACCATATTATTGTGAATTATTCAAAACTCAGCAAAATCCACCTTGCATTTGAAACATAATTTTGTTTATTTTGCTATTTCTTAGATATTATTTCCAAATGAAGTATCATCATAATTCTTTTTAGCAGCAATTTTATTGATATATATTCACATACCATTCAATCCATCAAAAGTGTAATGGCTTTTAGTATAATCACAGAGATGTGCATTCATCACTACAATCAATTTAGGAACATTTTCATTGCTCCACCACCAAAAATCACATACCCCTTAGCAGTCACTTCTTAATTATTCTATCTTTCTCCCATCATATAACTATTGATCTAATTCTGTCTCTATAAATTTATATATATTTATTTTATAATAACGGAAACATTCAATACGTAGTACTTTGTAGCTGGTTTCTTTCACTTAGCATATTTTTCTTAATTCTTGTAATTTTAAAAAATAGGGTAGTTGTAAGCTTAAAGAAAGTCATGTAAAAAATATACTGTTTCCATATCCCTCCCCCATTGTTGACACTTTGCATTAGTGTGGTACCTTTACTACGTTGATGACAGAATATTAAAATATTAGTGTTAATAACAGTCCATGGTTTACATTAATATATTTTATCTGTATACAACCCAATCATTAGCACCTTGAAATAGTGTCATGCATTTCTTTTAATTCATGAAAGAACATTCTTCTTTTGTAATATTAACCACAGTCCATTATCCACAAGGTTCACTGTGTTATACAGTCCCATCTTTCAGCTTAAACTTTCCTTCTAGTAGCATGAATGACCCAAAATTTCACCTTTCAACCATATTCACAAACGTAATTCAGTGTTATTAATTACATTCACAACAATGTGCTACCATCATCACTATCCATTTCTTAACATTTACAATAACCTGAATAGAAAATCTGAACAAATTAAGAATCTGTACCCATTCTCCATCACCATTCTATATGCTAGTAATCTATATTCCAGATTATAACTCTATGAGTTTGCTTATTGTAATTAGTTCATATCATGGAGATCATACAGTATTTGTCCATTTATGTCTGGCTTATTTCATTCAACATAATGTCCTCAAGGTTAATCCATGTTGCCACGTGCATCCAGACATCATTCCTTCTTACAGACGCATAATATTACATTGTAAGTATATATCATATTTTGTTTATCCATTCTTCAGTTGTGGACACTTGTATTGCTTTCATCTTTTGGCAATTGTCAGTAATGCTCTTATGACCATCAGCGTGCAAATATCTGTTCATATCCCTCTTTTCAGTTATTTTGGTTATACCTGGAATTGGGATTGGTGGATCATATGGCAAATCTGTACCTAGCTTCCTTAGGACACCGAACTGTCTTCCATAGCAGCTGCATCATTTTATATTCCCACTAGTAGTGAATGAGTGTTCCTATTTCTCCATGTACTTTCCAACACTTGAAGATTTCTTTTTTTTTTAATATTGGCCACTCTCGTAAGTGTAAAACAATATCTCATTGTGGTTTTGCTTTACATTTTCCTAATAGCTGGTAATGTTGAGCATCTTTCATGTGCTTTTTAACCATTTGGACTTCCTCTTTGGAAAAATGTATATTCCTTTTGCCCCTTTTTGAATTGATTCTCTTTCTATTGTTCAGTTGGAAGATTTCTTTATATATTCTGCATATTAAATGCTTAGAAGACATATGGTTTCCAAATGTTTTCTCCCATTGAGTAGTTTGGCTTTTCACTTTCTTGACAATGTCCTTTGAAGCACACATTTTTTTTTAAATTTGAGGAAGTCCCAGTTATCTATTTTTTGTTGTTGTTGTGGCTTGTGCTTTGGGTGTAAAGTCTAAAAAACTATTGCCTACTACAAGATCTTGAAGATGTTTCCATGCATTTTCTTCCAGGAGTTTTATAGTCCTGGATCTCTTATTTAGGTCTTTGATACATTTTGAGTCAATTTTAATATAAGGTGTGAAATACGGGTTATCTTTCATTCTTTTACATATGGATATCCATTTCTTCCAGAACCATTTGTTGAAAAGAATATTCTGTCCCAGTTAAGTGTATGTGGCAGCCATGTCAAATATTAACTGGCCACAGATGTGAAGGCCTATTTCTGAACTCTCAATTAAATTCCATTGGTCAATATATCTATCTATATGCCAGCATCATGCTGTTTTGACCACTGCAGTCTTGTAATGCTTTAAAGTCAAGGAAATATGAGTCCTCCAACTTCTTTCTTTATTTTCAAGATGTTTTTGGCTATTCAGGGCCCCTTACTCTTCCAAATAAACTTGATAAGGTTTTTTCATTTTGGCAAAGTAGGCTGTTGGGATTTTATTTTGAGATTGCAATGAATTTGCATATCAATTTGGGTACAGTTGACTTCTTAACAATATCTAGTCTTCCAGTCCATGAACACAGATTGTCCTTCCTTTTATTTAGGTCTTCTTCGATTTCTTTTAACATCATTTTTTAATTTTCTGTATAAAGATCTTTTATATCCTCATTAAAATTATTCCTAGCTATTTGATTATCTTAGTGGCTATTGTAAATGGAATATTGTTCTTTACTTTCTTGCTGCTTTTTGAATGTTGTCCCCACACTTTGCTGAACTCAGTTATTGGTTCTAGTAGCTATATTGCAGATTTTTTCAGGGCTCTATATGTAGCATCATGTCATCTGCGAAGAGTGAAAGTTCTACTTCTTCCTTTACACTTTTGATGTGTTTTATTTCTTTTTCTTACCTATCTTCTCTTGCTAAACTACTAGCTCAATGTGAAGTGACAGTGGGAGGCATCCTTGTATTGTTCCAGATCTTAAAGGGAAAGCTTTTAGTCTTTCACCACTGAGTATGAGGTTCACTGTGGCTTTTTCATATATGACCTTAATCAGGTTGAGAAAGTTTCATTCTATTCCTGTATTTTGAAATGTTTTTATCAACACAGGCTAGATTTTGTCAAATTTCCTTTCTGCATCAATTGAGGTGATCATGGGATTTTCATTCTCCAATGAGTTGATGCAATGTATTACATTAATAGATTTTCTCATGTTAAACCATTCTTGAATACTTGGGATAAAATTCACTTGATCATATTATATAATTCTTTGAATGTGCTATTGGATTCAGTTTGCAAGTATTTTGTTGAAGAACATTGCATCTATATTCATGAGAGAAACTGGTCTGTAGTTTTCTTTTCCTGTAGTATCTTCATTATGTGTTAGGGTGATGTTGACCTCATAGAATAAGTTAAGTAGTGTCCCTTCTCTTCAAATATTTTGGAAGATGGGCACAGAATTGGTATTAATTCTTCTTGGAATGATTGGTAAAATTCACCTGTGAAGCCATCTGGTCCTGGGTTTATTCATTGTTGGGAGAGTTTTCATGACTTATTCAATGTCTTTATTGAAATTTGTCTGTTGCAATTTGTAGAGTCATTGTGAGATTCTTTGTGCTTCTAGAAATTTGTCCATTTCTTCTAAGTTGCCTAATTTGTTGGCATATACTCATCCATAATATACTCTTATGATCCTTTTCTTTCTGTGTGATCAGCAGTAATACCCCCTTTCATTTCTGATACCATTATCTGCATCTTCTCTCTTTTATCTGTAATCCAGCTGGACTTTTCAATTTTATTAATCTTCAGAAAGTACCAATTTTTGATTCCTTTAGTTCTCTCTATTGCTTTTTATTCTCAATTTCATTTATTTCTGCTCTAATATTTTTTATTTCTTTCCTTCTGCTTGCTTTGGGAAGTTTTCTGTTCCTTTTTTAGTTCTTCCAGGTGTGCAATTAGATATTTAATTTTACCTCCTTTTTCTTTTTAAAAGTAGGCAATTAGGGCTATAAATTTCCCTCTCAGCACTGCCTTTCCTGTATCTCATACATTTAGATATGTTGTGTTCCTGTTTTCATTAATATGGAGATATTTATTGATTTCTCTTGCAATTACTTCTCTGACCCACTGTTTGCTTAAGAGTATATTGCTTAACATTGATGTATTAATGAAGTTTCCATTTCTCTGCCTTTTATTGACTTCTAGCTTCATTCCTGCACTTTGTATAATTTCAATTGATTTAAATTTATTGAACATTGTTTTGTGACTGAATATGTGGTCTTTTCCGGAGAATGATCTAGGAGTGTTTCAGAAGAATGTATATCCTGGTTTTATTTTTGTAAAGCAATGTTCTTATATGTCTATTACATCTAGTTCATTTCTCACTTTACTCAAGTGATTTGTTTCTTAGTGGATAATAGATGTTATATCTATTGATGAGAATGGTGGACTGAAGTATCCAGCTATCATTGCAGTGATGTCATTTCACCTTTTGATTTAGCCAGTGTTTGCCTTGTGCCTTTTGGGATGCAATGCTTAGGTGCATAAATGTTTATCATTTTTATTTCTTCTTGATGGATTCCCCCTTTTATTAATATATAGTGTCCTTCTTTGTCTCTTTTAACAGCTTTACATTTAAAGTCTATTGTTTGATGTTAGTATAACTACGCCAGCTCTTTTTTGGTCACTGTCTGCATAAAATATCTTTTTCCAACTTTTCAACCTATTTGAGTCTTTAGTGTCTTTGGGTCTAAAATGAGTCTCTTACAGATGGCAAATAGTCGGATTATAAATTTTTACCTTTTCTAACAAGGTGTTCTAGTTTGTTAGCTGCCAGAATGCAATATATCAGAAATGGAATGGCCTTTTATAAAGGGGAATGTAATAAGTTGCTAGTTTACAGTCCTAAGACTGATAAAATATCCCAATTAAAACAAATCTATAAAAATGTCCAAATTAAGGCACCAACAAGAGGTTACCTTCACTCAAGCAAGGTTGATGAAGTTCAAGTTTTCTATCTTAACTAGAAAAGCACATGGCAAATAGGCAATATTTGCTAGCTTTCTCTCTTGGCTTCTAGTTTCATTTAGCTCCCCCAGCGTGTTTTCCTTCTTCATCTCTAAAGATGCATGGGCTCTTAGGGTTCTTGTCACCCTGTCATGGCTCTGCTTTCTCAGAATCTGAAGTTTTCTCCAAAATGTTTCCTCTTTTAAATGAATCCAGTAAACTGACCAAGACCCACTTAGAATGGGCGAAGTCACACTTCCCTCTAATCCAAGGTTAATACCCACAATTGAGTGTGTCACATCTCCATGGAGATAATCTAAAGAGTCCAACCTACATTATTGAATAAGGATTAAAAGAAACAGTGGCTCCCACAAGACAGGAACAGGATTAAAAGAAGGCTTTTCTAGGGTACATAAATCCTTTCAAACCAACACACACGGTAAGTCTTTTGAATTGGGTGTTTAAACTATTAACATTCAATGTTATTACTGTGAAGGTAGTACTGAATTCAATCATTTTATCCTTTGGTTTTTTAGTCGTATCTTATTTTTGCCTCTCTTTTTATCCTTTTTATTACCCTTACTGAACATCTTCATTTCTCCATTCTCCTCTCAGCCTCTCTCTCCTGTCTGTTTCTTTCAGCCTATAGAACTCCCTTTAGTATTTCTTTTAGGACAGATCTCTTGTTGATACACTCTCTCAATTTCTCTTTATCTGTGAGTGTTTTAAACTCTCCCTCATTTTTGAAGGATTATTTTGCTGAATAAAGGATTCTTGGCTGGAAATTTTTCTCTTTCACTACTTTAAAGAAATAACATCACTATCTTGCCAGCTTCATGGTTTCTGATGAAAAAATAGCACTTAAATTTTTATGGTTCCTTATATTTGACAAACCACTTTTCTCTTGGTGCTTTCAGGATCATCTGTTTACATTTGGCATTTGACATTCTAATTAATATATGTCTCATAGTAGGTCTTTTAGGTGTTATTCTATTAGTTTGTATGTTGTGTTTTTGGAGATGTAAATTTCTTTTTTTCCTAAGAATTGGGAAATTTTTGACCATTAGTTCCTCAAATATTCTTACTGGCCCTATCCCTTCTCTTCTCCCTCTGAGACACCAAGGACATGTATGTTTGTGTGCTCCATGCTACCATTCAAATCAATGAAACCCTGTTCAGTTTTCTTTCCATTCTTTTCTCTATCTGTTCTTCTGTCTGTAAGACATCAATAGTCATGTCCTCTAGTTTTCTGATTCTTCCTTTAATCTGTTCACATTTGTTGTTCTATGCCTTAGGTATTTTAAATCCCTGCTCTTGTGCCTTTCATTTCCATCATTGCCATTATTTTCCTATTTATAGTGAAAAATGAAATGGGAGGTCTCACACTGCCTGACTTCAAAGCATATTACAAAGGTATAGTGGTCAAAACAACATAGTACTTGCATAACGGCACATTTACTGAGCAGTGGAAACAAACTGAGTGCTCAGAGATTGACCCTTTCATCTATGGCCAATTGATATTTGATAAGACAAGTCAAGTCAACTCAACTGGGACAGAGCAGCCTCTTCAACAAACAGTGCTTGCAGAGGTAGAGATACATATTCAAAAAATGAAAGAGGACCCCTATACAACAATCAACTCAAAATGGATCAAAGGTTTAAACATTACAGCTAATACCAT
Source organism: Myrmecophaga tridactyla (assembly GCA_004026745.1). Lineage (NCBI taxonomy): Eukaryota > Metazoa > Chordata > Mammalia > Pilosa > Myrmecophagidae > Myrmecophaga > Myrmecophaga tridactyla. The sequence continues at coordinate 9,427 of PVIY010056694.1, forward strand.
AAAATGTTTAGAAAAAATTAGGAAAATACCTTATAAAAATTATGACAGGAGGTAGTTTCCTAGAATTACACCCAAAGTGCAAGCAATGAAAGAAGAAATTGATAAATAGGATCTCTTCAAAATTGAATATTCCTCCATATCAAAGGAATTTGTCAGGAAAGTAAAAAAGCAGCCTACACAATGGGAGACAATATTTGGAAAGCATCTATCAGGTAAGGATTTAATATTCAGAATATATAGAGAAATACAACTCAAAAAAATGACAAAGAAGCCAATTATAATATGCACAAAAGATATGTGCAGATACTTTTCCAAAGAGAAAATACAAATGGCTCGAAAACATATCAGAGGATGCTCAACTTCACTAGAGATTAGGGAAATGCAAATCAAAATCACAATGAGAAAAAAAATAGGGAGAACAAAGGTTGAAATATATTGCATAGATGGAAATACTAGTAGTCAATGAGAGGGTGGGGTAAGGGGCATTGTGTGCATGAGTTCTTTCTTTTTTCTTTTTATTTCTTTTTCTGGAGTGATGCAAATGTTCTAAAAAATGACCATGGTGATGAACAGATTGAGTCTAAGAGTCTATGACAATAGACAAAGTATGTAGCCATTTTTGGTGAGGATTCTGGTGAGATTACTCCTCTAAAACTGCATCAGTGAGGAATATATTTAGGAAGGTGATAGATCTTCCTATCTGAAGTATTACTGCTACTACTAGGATGTTTGCTCAACAATCCAGGAAAACAGATCTTAAGTGACTTTGGTTACAGCACAAAGAGTTAAAAATCTGAAAGGAAGTTTCCTATGCTATATTGGTTGGAGCATAGAGATGAGTAGAACACCCTCACTAAAATTCCAAACATCTATATGTGAAAAATATTACAATTATTCCAGATAAGATGACTCATTCCTTTTTTATGCAAAAGGTTTTTTTTCTTCTAGGAAATAAGACATAAATTTTGGTTCTCAACATTAGAAATTCCCATATTCTGAGAGTCCCATTATTCTGATGGCAAGAATCAGACAGTCATTGCTTGTTTTGCCTTTTTTTTTTTCCTTCTCAGGAAAATTTTACCTCTGAGAGTCCCCCTGAATCTTCTGATCCTGAGAGAATATTGTACTTACCCATCTCCTTGGAGTTCAGTGTCCTACAAACAACTAATCAAAATAGTCCCTTGTGTAGAAAAGGCAACACAGGATTGGTAGGTGGAAGGGGTTATTATTCTTACTCACTTATCTTAGAACCATAGAGTCATTCAATCTTAAAGCTATGACAAACCTTAAAGATAATCAGCCCAGACTCATAGAAGAGTAAGAGAGAAAGGCCTTTCTGAAAAACACATAGTGAATTAGTGACTCAGAACAGGATTCCAGCTTTAGAAATGGTAAAAAGGGGCTTTATTTCTTTTCCACTTACAGTAGTTACCATTTGAAGTTTTGATATTATGTCCTAGTAACATTGCACTGTAAACATGATCAGCAAAGTTCTGGACAGATGTGAATTCATCCAACATTACAAGAGGAAAACGTAAATTAAGTAGGAGCTGTAACTTTGGTATTTCTGACAACATTCAAGTAAGTACACAAATTCTGAGCATACTTTTTTAAAGCATTCACTGTGAAGTACCATCATTTAGGAAAATCACAAACTGAAATTCCAGTAAAACTTATTGGTGAAAATATGTGTGCTTATTACTTAAGTCAAGATGCCTGAAATGGGAGGTAAAGCATTTTCTGTTGACTGTGGGGTGTGCAGTGGTTGGCATTAGTAAAAAGATTCTTCTCTGTTTTTATATTGCTTTATTTTCCTAAGATGCACCCACATCAGATGCACTCACATACAAAGCTCTACCTAGGAAGAAGGAGAATATATAAAGGAGTACTCACTCATTTTAATCTAGAACCCCAGAATTCAATTGGATGAGTTAAAGTGTTAATTAGTCAAGTTAATTAATTAATCGGAGCATCATGACCTCTGCACTTCCTTTTTGGACTAGGAATCCTGACCCTAAGGTATGTTTTCACTTACAAGTTTTTCCTGGAGCAGTAATCTGTGTTCCATGAGAAACAAGAACCCAGTGCACACAAAAGGCCCAGCACTAACCTTGAAATTATTTTCTTATGACCTTGTGCCACCAGCACCTAGGGTTCCAGTACCATAAGAAGTAGACCCAGTTCAATCCACACTCTCTAAATTCCTATTTGTTTCAGACTTTGATAAAAACTGAGGATATAAAAATTATTGGCATCTTTACTTTATTCAGATAGTTTCCAATTATTTTAAAGATCAAATTGCATTTATTCTTTGTTTCTGTATACCCAGTGATAGTCTTTGCTAGAAGTAACATTACTCTGACATGAAATGTGTAATTCAAAGTTTATTATTGACAACCATTAGATGTTTTAGTATGATTATCAGGTTTGTATTTTTCCCTATCACAACACTAATAAGATGGAAGTAAATTATAAAAAATAGCTTTCTTACTTCCTGTGATTTTTCTTCTTCCAAGTATCATATCCTGTTTCCTGAAGGAAATGGCCAGACACAATTATTCCACAGTGGCTGCGTTTGTCCTTGAGGGATTAACAGATGAACCAGAACTTCAGCTGCCCCTCTTCCTCCTATTCCTGGGCATCTATGTGGTCACTGTAATGGGAAACCTCAGTTTGATCCTCATGATCACTTTTAATTCCAAGCTCCACACTCCCATGTACTTTTTCCTTGGCAATTTGGCATTCCTAGATTTATTTTATTCCTCAGTTGTTACCCCTAAATTATTGGGAAATTTTGTATTGGAGCAAAATGTTATTTCCTATCCTGCATGCATGACACAGCTTTTCTTCTGTTGTGATTTTGCTATTGCTGAGTGCTATATGTTGACTGCCATGGCATTTGATAGATATGTAGCTATCTGTAATCCATTGTTCTACAGTATCACCATGTCCTAAAAGGTCTGCTATTTGCTAGTGACTGGGGTCTATAGCATGGCAAATGTTGGAGCTATGGCCCACACCACATCCATGATCAGGCTTTCCTTCTGTGGGGACAATGTCATCCACCACTACTTCTGTGACATAATTCCTCTCCTAAAACTCTCCTGCTCCAGTACCTCCATCAATGAGTTTTTTGTAATAGTTCTTGGTGGGTTTAATGCATTGGCAACAATCGTGGCCATCATCATTTCTTATGTCTTCATACTTAACAGCATTCTACGGATACCCTCAGCTGAAGGCAAGTCCAAAGCCTTTAGTACCTGTAGCTCTCATTTTATAGCTGTTGGGGTCTTTTATGGATCCATCATATTCATGTATTTTAAGCCAGCATCCAGTAGCAACATGGCACGGGAGAAGGTGGCTTCCATGTTCTATAGTATAGTAATCCCCATGCTGAATCCCTTGATCTACAGCTTGAGGAATAAGGATATAAAGAATGTGCTGAGAAAAGTCATTGGAATGAGATATGTACCAGAACAAGGTAGAAATCAGGGCCACTAAATGTGATGGCAATAGTTTTTTTCTCTCTTTTCCTTGAAACTAAATTCTGCTTGTGTTTCTTAACATTAACAACCGACATTCCTTCCCTTTACCATTGTTCCTAGATATTACCTCTTTTATTAAAGTCTGTGCACACACACATGCATACGCATCCATTCCTTTAGCAAAGTATTCCATAATATCATAATTCAACAGATCATTAATGCAGACAGGTTTGTGTTTAGTTTGAAAGGCTCTTACCAATTAAATCTGCATGGCCCTATCATGCTTCCTG
>PVIY010056695.1:0-13195 GCA_004026745.1 Myrmecophaga tridactyla
CTGGTAAAGTCCTTTCCTTTCCCCTCTGGGAAGCGGCCTGTGGGGGAGGGGCGCTGGCCGCTGCAGCTTTGGGAACTCACGGTTCTGGGGGGTGCTCGCAGCTGGTCCAGCTGGTCCAGACTGGGGTACGCTGTGTGTCTGGTCACTGACGTGGCCCCAGGAGCTGTTCTGTACTGTTTCTTGTTATTTAGTAGTTGTTCTGGAGGATGAACTAAACACGCACGTTGTTAAGCCACCATCTTGACCCAGAAACTATTTATTTTTTACATGGGCAAGCAACAGGAATTGAACCCGGGTCTCTGGCATGGCAGGCGAGAATTCTGCCCCTGAGCCACTGTCGCACTGCCTTCTTAAACATTTTTAACAGTTGCTACATGGGGCTGACTTTTATAGCTTCAGTGCTCTGACTCTCTCACGTGAATCCCCAAAGTTTCAGGGAATGACCAGGTTGTACACGAAAAGCTCAGTGTCTCAGAATTTAGAAATATCAGTTACAACTCCTGAGCTTACAATCTAGGACCCTTTACAGTAGGCTCCAACCTGATAACCCATGCTGTCAACTTCACTTCTCTAAGTTTGTATATTTTAGTTAGTCCATGTGCCATGGGCATGATAATATTTGTCTTTTTGTTTCTGACATTTCATTCAACATACTGTCCTCAAAGTTCATTCACCTAGTTCCATGCCTCACAACTTCATTCCTTCTTTCAGCTGCTCAGTAGTCCATTGTATGTACACACCACAGTTCCCCTTTCCATTCCTCAGTCATATCCTTAGGCCACCTCCATCCATTGCAAGTCGGAAACACTACTGCCATAAACACCAGTGTGCAAATGTCCATTTGTGTCCCCACTCTTAGTCCTCCAGGTATATACTTAGCAACAGGGTTGCAGGATCATATGGCAACCCCACCCTTAGCCTCCTGTGGAACCACCACACTGCCTTCCAAGGGGCTGTACTTCTCAGCTTCCCTACTGACAGTGAATAGGTACATCTCTTTCTCCACATTTTCTCTAGCACTTGTTTCTTGCTGTTCATTTTTAAATAATTTTGTTCGCACATTATACAATCCTACCTAAATAAACAGACATTGCTTCATCACCTGTGTTAGTTAGATTCAGTTGTCAACTTGGCCAGGTGAGCATACCTACCTAGTCTTGTTGCTGCGGACATAAGCCAATGGTAGGTGAACCTCATCTGTTGCTAATTACATCTGCAGTCAGCTAGGAGGCGTGTCTGCTGCAATGAGTGACGTTTGACCTAATTGGCTGGTGCTTAAATGAGAGAACAGCAATGTAGCACAGCCTAAGCAGCTCAGCATTCCTCATCTTAGCACTTGCAGCTCAGCCCAGGCCTTTGGAGATGCAGAAAGAAGTCACCCCGGGGAAAGTTGTTGGAACCCCAGGGGCCTGGAGAGAAGGCCAGCAGAGACCGTCTTATGCCTTCCACGTAAGAAAGAACCTCAGTGGAAAGATAGCTGCCTTTCCTCTGAAGAACTAACAAAATAAATCCCCTTTTATTAAAAGCCAGTCCATCTCTGGTGTGTTGCATTCCGGCAGCTAGCAAACTAGAACACCACCATATTCTTTATGAAGATATTTCCTTTTCTTCCACAGAGAATCCATACCCCTCCCTCATGCCCTGCAACTGCTGACGCTTAGTTTTGGCATAATGTCTTTGTTACATTCGGTGGAAGCTTGTTACAGTGTTCCTGTTGACTATAGACCTAGGTCGCATTGATTGTACCTTTTTCTGTATAGCATCCATTTTCAACCCCTTGCAGTATTGATACTCAATTCTTCACCCTCATGCAAAAACGATTTTATATTTGTACATTTTATCACCATCCTTGTCCACTCCAGGCATTCCTAAGTTATACTGTCTCAGTCTTTACCCTCTCGCTTTCATTCTGGTTTCATACATGCCCCCAGCCCTTCCCTCTCAACTATATTCACATTTCAGCTTCATTCAGTATACTTATATTATTGTGCTACAATCGGGTAGTATTTTGCTATCCATTTCTGAATTTTTACAATCAGTCCTTTTGCTCAGTCTGTATTCTCTTCAGCACCAAAGGCCCAATCTTGGCCCTCTTTCTACCTCCTGATAACCTGTGTTCTTAATTTTACCTCTCAAAGTTCACTCATAGATGTTAGTTCATATTAGTGAGACCATACAGTATTTGTCCTTTTGTTTCTGGCTAATTTCACTCAGCATAATATTTTCAAGATTCTTCAACATTGTTACATGCTTCATGGCTTCATTCTGTCTTACAGCTGTGTAACATTCTATGGTATATATATACCGCAGCTTGTTTAGCCACTTGGGCATCGATGAACTTTGGGCTGTTTCCATCTCTTGGCAATTGTAAATAATGCTACTATAAACATCAGAGTGCAAATGTCCATTTGTGTCCTTGCCTTCATTTCCTCTGAATATATACCTAGTAATGGAATTGCTTGATCATATGGCAGTTTTATATTTAGCTTCCCGAGGAAACACCAAACTGCCTTCCAGAGCAGTTGTACCATTTTACATTCTCACCAGCAATGAATAAGTGTGCCTCTTTCGCCACATCCTCTCCAGCACTTGTTATTTTCTGTTTTTTAGTAATAGCCACTCTAGTGAGTGTGAGATGATGTCTCATTGTGCTTTTGATTTGCATTTCCTTAATAGGCAGTGAAGTTGAGCATCTTTTCATGTACCTTTTAGTCATTTGTATTTCTGTTTTTGAAAAGTGTTTGTTCATGTCTTTTGTCAATTTTTTAATTGGGCTGATTTTCTTTTATTTGTCAGTTGTAGAATCTCTTTATTATTCTGGATCTTGAACCCTTATCTGATATGTGGTTTGCAGAGGTTGTCTCCTATTGCTTAAGCTGCCTTTTTATTTTCCTGATAAGGTTCTTTGACGCATAAAAGTGCTTAATTTTGAGGCGATTCTGTTCATCTATTTCTTTTTTCATTGTTCCAAAATATTCTTCTTAACTCTCTACTTGGCAAACTTTAGATAGCTCCATCTTAATCTCCCTGTTATAATCTCTCCTTTCATTTTCATCATAAACCAATCTCACTTTGTAATTATATATTTATTCAGTGAGTAATCTTTGACTTAGCCATAGATAGAAACAGCGTGTGGTCAGAACTAGCCTGTTTTCTTTACCGCTTTCTCTTACATTTCTAAATGCAATGCTTGGCATTTAGTAGAGGGTAAATAAACACTGTCAAAATGTATGGAAGGACTGCTTTACTTATATGTTCATATGTTTATTGCAAAAATAGCCCTATTCATATTTTTTTTTGGTATGCTGTATGGCAGGATCACATTTCATTATTTTTCCATTTGAGTATCCCGTTATTGTAGCACCATTTGTTGAATTTTTGCTTGTTTGTTTGTTTTTTGAGGAAGTGCGTGGACCAGAAACCGAACCGGGTCTCCTGCATGGCAGGCGAGAATTCTACCACTGAACTACCCTTGCATCTCCCCCCCCGCCATTCATATTGAAAGAACAAAACTAAATTATTGCTTTTGGAATTGCCTAATATTTCACAATTTTTAGATCAGGAAAATTCTCAGAATCATTTAACATAGGAAGCTCAGCAACTGAAAAATTTGTAAAGCATCATGCAGTTTAGCTATTAGAATACCATGAATTCAAAAGTTTTTATAAAGTGCCAAGATTTTCATATGCTTACCCATAAGAGCGTAAATATTTTGAATAATACATTTGTATTTAATTTCCTTTAAAACATTTTAGATATTCAAGATGATGAAGTGGCTGAAACTGTTTACAGAGATAGGAAGAGACAATTACCCTTGGAACTCACAGTGGAACTAACGGAAGAGACATTTAACATGACAGTAATGGCTTCTGACAGTGTAGTACTCTTCTATGCTGGTTGTGAGTATGAGCCATGAGAGAAAACTATATTACATCTTAAGACATTCAAAGTAGACAGATTTTGTTTACCTCATTCTGTTTATTGTCCTTATATTGTAAAATGGTAAAGCTTTTATAGGTCCCAGGTCGACTGCATATGCTAAAGCATTTATTTCTGATTTTGAGGTTGTAAAACTGATTATATATTTCAATTGGTGATTAAACTATATGTTTGGCTAATTAATTTAGAAACATTGTGATTCAGGGCAATAATTTTAATATAATAACAGTTCTTATAGATTTATAGGAAGTATATTGCTTTTATTTTGAAATAAGTCACTCAGCTATAGTTCCTATAGTATGAATGCAGAAAATTATTATATCTGAAATTTTCTATAAGTGTTTGAACAAATATTAAGTACTGTATGTGAGGATATTTCTTATTAAGAAGTAACAGTTTTAGAAAACCCATCCATATGTTTGCTATATGTATTACATATAAGATATGCATGCTCTGGAAATATACATGTTAATTTCTGCTGATTTTTAAATTTTAATGTAGGGGAAGCAGTATCCATGGCATTTCTGCAGTCTTTTATTGATGTGGCAATCAAATTGAAAGGTATTGTACTGCATATGCAGCTAATTTTAAGACTTTGGGTAGTGCTAAATGTGTAGAAAATTACATAAAATTTTAGGTCGTTATGTTTGTGACTCCAGGATGAGTTAGTGAACTAAGAGTTTCAAAGATGCACAGAAGCATTCACTTGATTGTTTTCATGGAACTGACTTTAGTGGAAGGTAGAGAGCCTGTGTGTTATACGGCTACACAGCTAATTCAATAGCTTTTTTCTTTTTTTTTGGCAAGCATTTATTGAGTGTTTACTCCATGCCAATTACTATTTGGTGCTAGAGATAAAAAGACAGACAAGACCCAGTCGTTGCAATGTAATGAAAGGTCCGAGACCTCAGTGTACTTGAAGATATATGGTTAGTTCTTCTCAGACTAGGATGTTTCTTAGTAGCCAAGATCTTTTTGTTTTAATTATTCTATGAAAACTGATCCAGTGGTGACCATATAAGAGTAAAAGAAATAGACTTAAGCACAGAATGTCTATGACATCATCCCAGCAAAGACATTACAAGTAGGGAGACCTATTAGTAAGAGTAATAATTATGGGTGAGGTGGACATGATGTTTTGTAATCCTTTGAGTTAGGCAGACCTTTGAGTAAGACAGAATGTATCGTGCTTTGTCTCCATAATATGATTTTTTTCCTACTCTATTTTTTTTGTAAAATAGAGGCTATTATGCTTAAATAGGCTTATTCTTGGCTGCTCTGGGGATATGTCCACCATTTAGTTTCTATGAGTACTGGCTTACAGGCTGTAAGTTATTTATGGGCAGGTAGTATACCTTATACTAGTTTACTGGACTTGGCATATTTTCTTATGTTACAGAATATATGTTTTTAAATTAGTTTGTTGAATAAAGGTATAAACTAATATTACGTAAAAATTAGAGTTACATAAAAATTTTTGTTTTATCTAAGGGAAGCTGTATACTGGTTTTGAAGAACTGTTGTTTGGAATGCTACTTAATTTATACGCTGGGGACTTTTTGTGAATTCTAGGAAGTGATTCCAGAAAGTCAACCCCAAATCATATACGTTTTATAGTAATAAGATATCAGAGATTCTAAAAAAATTATTTTATGAGCCATTTCTCTTCCATTCATATACCCACCACATTTTATTAAACTTTTAATTATTTCATTACCGAGTGGCATATGATTGTCTATAGAGACTATCCTTAATTTTTTTTAAAAAAACAAACCCTATTGCACCTTTTCAGATTTTCCTCTATCACTGTGAGATATGGACAGATTTAAGTTTTTTCTTTTAGGTTCTCCAACCTTATTAGAAAAAAACTACCCCTTCAATGCAAGGACTCTGAGTTGTAGGTTTTTGTAGAATTAAAAAGCAGATACCTAAAAAAAAAAAAGCAGATACCTAACCTAGGACTTGCTTTCCTTTTCTTTCAGTATGTTCTTTATGAATAATAATCTTTTTAGCAATGAGATAAATAGACTATTTTGGAAGTTCAAGGGGCTTACCTTAGAAATGCATCTTATAGGTATCTATAGTGTTTTGTGTATAAGTTAAAGTCTATTCTATAACTGCGTAAATTAGGAAACTATTATAATACTTTGGGCATTTAGCTCTATCATCTGTCTTTCATGTTGACTTCTTGGGAAAAAGCCATTTTTTATCTTAGTCTAAGATGTTGAAGAATGTTTACTTAGTCACAAGGTGGCAGCAAATATCAAGTTTGTATACTTAAATAGTATCTGTACGTAAGAGAAGAATGTATTTTTTTTTCTGCTTTAAATTAGGAACCCTATTTGAAATTACTGCATTGCCTGCTATAGGCATCTTAGCATATTCAGGTGTTACAATTGAAATATGATTAAATACAGTAACTATTTTGCAAGAAAGAAAATAAAAATTTTAAATTGATTACTTCAACATAAGTAGCCTTATAACTTTAATGACATGTATCATTATTCTATTTCCAGTTTTAAAGGTAGCATTCAAATTTTCAACTTGGACCATAAAGACAAAGGAATAACAAACATTTTTAGCAGTGGTAAACATTTTTAGGGTGCTTGTTGAAGGGAAGGAACTGCACCAGATTCTATACTTAGATGGCAATATGTAATATTCTTTGTAAAAGCACCACTAAATATTTTTTGACTAAATGATTAAAATAATAGATGAGAACTCTACAGAGAAGTCAATTAGCAGAACTGATTTTGGAAAGAAATAGGATTTTTCTTTTTTTAATATGTGCTCCAGTGATACTCAGAGGTTAATATACATTAAGATGCTTAATTTATTAGAAAATATCAGTGTGCATTCCATAAATCTTTATTGAGTACACACTATATGACAGACATTATGCTGTACTGGGGATATGGTAGCAAATAAAACAGATTAGGCCTTGCCTACATTATCAAATACGTAGTTAACAGTAAATTTAAAGTCATGTTATTATATCTATGAGATATAATCTAAAATAATTCAAAATATAAAAAATGAATTTTCAGTATTAAAACATATAGTAATATACTATATTTTACAATTATAATTCATATGATTAGGTTACATTTAGTCTATGTCCTAAATTGTTATAAAAAGATTCCTTTTCTGATCTAATGTGATATCAAAGTTTATTTTTTTGTTATAATTTATTTCTTCCTGTCAATAAGCTGAGTTGCATGTTTATTTTATTTGTTTTCTTAACTCTGTCCACCCAATAATCTACCTAGAACCTTCCAGAGTTTATTACGTAACAAGTAGGAATTTCTGTTGGAGATTTTACTACATGCTTTCTAAAGAAATTATAATTCAATAATATAATTATAATTTAATTTCAGATAGGATGGGGTACCTGAAGCCCCAAATGAGTTTCATACGTGTCAGTTATTTATTCAGGTTTTTGAGGTGCTTTATATGCAAGAACTTATGTAGATACTGGAAAATCCATGATGAATAAAACAGATACAGTGTGTTTAAACTTGTGTCATACTGAATAGCACTTGTGGCCATCTAGGAGTGCAAGGGTAGAGTCTGTGGAGTCGTTTTTTTGTCTATCACTAACTCTTATAGCAATTGATGAGTTGAATGAAATTTGTCTAAGCATTTTATATAAATGTACCTGCATTCTTATCTATCCATAAACTCAGAACCTGGAAAGGCCAATTCTTATAATATAGTAATATAAAATGATTAAAGCTTTATATGTATATATAGTCCTTTTTTAGAATATAAATGTTCAGTTGCAATCTTTTGATTAGAAAAAATGATTTATGGATATTAGCAAAAATGCAATTATAAGCTGTATTTGCTTGATTCCTTTGTTTTCTACCAGTTTTAGGAGTTTACAGTAACTATCATTGAATAATTTGAAATGAAAGCATTGTATTTTCAGAAGGCTTGAAATTTAAGGAATATTTTATCAAAAATATTCTGATTGCTTTTTCTAATTTAGTAGGTAGCACACAGTAGGTGCTTAATAACTATTTGTCGAATTTAATTTAAATTAATTGAAAATTTAATAATCTCATAGTAGAATTTATAGTAGGGACAGCTGGTATTTATATTTTCTTTTAAATTAAGATTTTGACATTATACTGAAGGATATCCTCAAACTTTTTCTGATTATTGTTGTGTTATATTAGATACTTGAAACAATTCTGAACAACTGTTTTCTACATTCATATTTATAAAAGGCACATTTTCCTTTTATTTAGGCACATCTAGTATGCTACTTAGTAGAATAAACTGTGGAGACTGGTCTGACACATGTACTAAGCAAAACGTTACTGAGTTTCCTGTTGTGAAGATATACAAGGGAGGCAAGAACCCGGTTTCTTATACTGGTATGTTAGGAACTGAAGATCTTATAAAATTTATTCAGCTGTAAGTATCCGAAGTTCATTATATGATCTTTAAAAAATGTTAACGTCTGTAAAACCTGTAATCCCCATACTTTGTTGATACACTTTGAATGGATTAAGGCTAATACTAGAATTGAATTAACACAATAAAAATTGATGAGGAGAGCCAATTCATATTTCCTCACTTTGAGGGGTATTAATAATTTTGTTTAATGAGGTCTATTTTAAAAAATAGTATTTAAATGCCTTTATTTAGTCGGATGTTTATCCTGTGGAATATATTATTTGCTAAATTCACTGTTTTATTTTTTTAGAAATTGAAAAATCTCTTTAAAATTTAATTTTGAATGTAATTATATATTCATCTAGCAATAGGATTTCATGTCCAGTGAACATAACATCTGTCCAAGAAGCAGAAGAATATTTACTTGGGGTATTACATGAAGATCTGATTTCCTATTCTAGTGTGTCAGTCCTGGGAATATTTAGCCCAACTATGAAAACAGGTAAGTAGAGTTGAGCTTTTAATTATATAATATATAATTAGAAACACTTCACAGAGAAATCAATTTATAGGGAATGTTGAAAATACATAGACGTTTAAAGAAAACAATAAATACTTTTAAGTTTTGATATATTTATTTTCATATTTCTCTATATTACTTATTTATATAGGTTTTAATGTAATTTGGATAATGTACATAAGTACTATGCTGTTTTCATTTAGTATTCTGTCGGTTTATCTTTCCATGTGATCAATATTCTTCAAAAACATCATTTTAAGTGACTGCATAAATCTAACAAATGATATTTATATTGCTCTTTTTTGTATATCTGAAGAACATTTTTGAGTCTTTGTGTGATTTTAGATTAATAGGTACAGACTTCTATTAGAAGTGTAAATATGTTTGTTATGTGCTTTATTTTTAAAATGGGTTTTAGTGCTTGCCTAATGAATTTGTATGAAATCTTTATATATAAAAAATATAACTTTTTGTCTTTTTGTTTTAGTAATTTTCTCCAATTGTTTTTTCTTTTAAACTTTGCTTAATAAAATTTTTTTATGATAGTAGTTTAAAATTTGTTTCTGAATCTATTGATTTTGTGATCTTTCATTGCTTTCAGCTATAGAAAAATCTGTGTATTATCCTTATATCAGTTAATATTCACTTGTATTTTATTCATACTCCATATTTTCTTCCTTTATTTTATGTTGTCTTCTTGCTTTGAGTATATATATTTTTCTAAGTCCTTAACCATTTAAATATTTTAGTGTATGGTATGAGGTTATATTTCTAAAAATAATTAATGGTTTTCCTTTTTTCTCCACTTATCAGTGATTCGATCACCGTTACATTTTAAATGCATATATTTATATATATGGTTACATTTTTCTATTATAATTCTTTTATTTGCCTATTATATTAGTTTTATAATACATGCTGAATATATGATTGGTTAAGTCACTTAAAAATTTTTTTTTAATTAGAGAAATTACAGGTTTATAGAAAAATCATGTAAAAAATTACTGCATTCCCATTGTTCTAGTTTGTTAGCTGCTAGAATGTGATATACCAGAAATGGAATGGCTTTTAAAAAGGAGAACTTAATAAGTTACAAGTTTACAGTTCTAAGGCTGAGAAAATGTCCCAGTTAAAGCAAGTCTATACAAATGTCCAAATTAAGTCACCAATGAGAGGTTACCTTCACCAAAGGCTAACGAAGTTCAGGGTTTCTCTCTCAACTGGAAAGGCACATGGTGAAGATGGTAACATCAGTTAGCTTTCTCTCCAGGCTTCTTGTTTCATGAAGCTCTCCCTGGGGCATTTTCCTTCTTCATCTCCAAAGGTCCCTGGCTACATGGGCTTTCAACTCTCATGGATCTTTCGTGGGCTGTCTTGCTCTCTCATGGCTCTGAGGCTGTCTCCAAAATGTTTCCTTTTTTAAAGGATTCCAGTTAACTAATCAAGACGCACCTGGCATGGGTGGAGTCACATCGCCCTCTAATCAAAGGTTAACACCTACAATTGTGTGTGCCACATCTCCAAGGAGATAATCTAATCAGAAGATTCCAACCTACATTGTTGAATAGGGATTAAAGGAAATGGTTGCTCCCATAAGATTGGATCAGGATTAAAACATGGCCTTTTTAGGGCACATAATCCTTTCAAACCAGTACACCCATACATCCCCCTATTATTAACACTTTGCGTTAGTGTGGTGCCTTTGTTTCAAATGATTTAAGAATATTAAAGTCCATAGTTTACATTAGATTGTAAACTTTTTCATATATGCCACCTTATTATTAGCATCTTGCATTAGTGTGGTACATTTATTATAATTTGTGAAAGAATATTTTTATAATTGTACTGTTAACTATGGTATATTGTTTACAATAGGGGCACACTGTGTTGTACAGTCCTGTGTTTTATCTTTAAATTTTTATACTAGTAACATATATACAACCTAAAATTTCCCCTTTTAACCTCATTTGCATATAGAAGTCAGTGCTGTTAATCGCAGTCAGTGTTGTGTTGCCATCCATTTCTAAAGTTTTAGTCAACCTATGTAGAAATTTTGTACAAATTAAGCATTAACTCCCCATTTGCTACCCCAACCCAGCCCCTGTAACCTATATCCTAGATTATAACTCTAAGAGTTTTCTTATTCTAATTATTTCATATCAGTGAGCTCTGACAATATTTGTCCTTTACTGTCTGGCTTATATCACCCAGCATAATGTCTGTAAAGTTCATTCATGTTGTCAGTTGTATCAGGACTTCACTTCTTTTTACAACCAAATAATATTTTGTTATATGTATGTACATTTCACTTACCCATATATCTGTGGATGAACTTTTGGGGTGCTTCCATGTATTGAAAATTGTGAAGAATGAAGCTATGAACATAGTGTGCAAATATCTGTTTGAATCCCTGCTTTCAATACTTTTGGGTATGTACCTAGATGTGAGATTGCTAGGTCATATGTTAATTCTCCACTTAACTTTGTGAGGAACTGCCAAACTTTTTCACAGCAGGTGTACCTTTTTAAATTCCCACTAGCAATGAAAAAGTATTTCTATTTCTCTGCATCCTCTCCAACACTTATTTTCCATTTTTTTAATAGTAGCTTTTCTAGTGGATGTGAAGTGGTATCTCATTGTGGTTTTGATTTGCATTTTCCTAATGGCTAATGATGTTAAGTATCTTTTTTTGTGCTTTTTGGCAATTTGTATATCCTCTTTGGAAAAGTGTTGTCTTTTGTGCATTTTAACTTTGGGTTGTTTGTCTTTTTGAGTTGATTTCTTTATATGTTCTGGATGTTAAACCATGATAAAATATGTGGTTTCCGAATATTTTCTTCCATTCTATAGATTGTCTTTTTTACTTTCATGATCAAGTCCTTTGTTACACAAAAGTTTTTAATTTTGATGAAATCCATTTATTCACTTTTTCTATTATTGTTTGTGATCTGGTATAAAAAGCTAAGAAACTATTGCCTAACACAAGGTCCTGAAGATGCTTCCCTGTGTTTTCTTCTTGGAGTTTTATAAGTTTTGGTTTTTACATTTAGGTCTTTGATGCGTTTTGCGTAAATTTTTGTATATGGTGTGAACCAAGGGTCCACCTTTATGGTTTTCCTAGCTCTAAATGTTGGAGAGATTATTCTTTCCCCATTGCACTCAATTTTGTAGCCTTATCAAAAATCAATTGAGTGTAGATATGAAGGGTCTATTTCTGAACTCCCAATTCAATTCTGCTGATCTTTGTGTCTGTCTTTGGGCCAGTAGCATGCAGTTTTGATTACTATAGCTTTGTAATACGTTTTTAAATCAGAAAGTGTGATTCCTCTAACTTTATTGTTCTTTTTTCAAGATGGCTTTGCATATTCATAGAATACCATAGAAATTTATACTTCCATATACTTCCATGGAAATTTAGTGTTAGGCTTTACCATTTCTGAAAAGTAGGCTGTGGGAAATCTGTTTGGGATTACATTGAATCTGTAAGTCATTTAGAGTAGAACTGATATCTTAATATTTTTAAAAATAAAAAAATATTGAAAACAGTATTTCTCAAATTTATGAGCATGAACTGTCCTATCATTTATTTAGGGCTACCATAATTTCTTTTAGCAAGTTCTTATAGTTTTCTGAGTATAGATCTTTTGTATCCTTAGTTAAATTTATTCCCAAATATTTGATTATTTTGGTTGCTGTCATAAATGGAATTTTTTTCTTGATTTCAACCTCGGATTGTCCATTATTAGTGTATAGAGACACTGCTGATTTTTGCTTGTTGATCTTGTACCCTGCCACTTTGCTGAATTCATTTATTAGTTCTAGTACATTTACTGTAGATTTTTCAGGGCTTCCTATATATAGGTTCATGTCATCTGCAAATAGGGAAAGTTTTACTTTTTCCTTTCCAATATAGCTGCCTTTTATTTCTTTTTCTTGCCTTATTGCTCTGACTAGGACTTCCAGTACAACGTTGAATAATAGAGATGACAGTGGTCATCCTTGTCCTGTTCCTGATCATAGGGGGAAAGCTTTTAGAATTCCACCATTAAGTATGAAATTAGCTGTGGGTTCTTCATATATGCCCTTTATCATGTAGAGAAGTTTCCTTCTATGCTTATTTTTTATCAACAAGAGGTGCTGGATTTTGTTAAATGCCTTTTCTGCATCAATTGAAATGATCATGTGTTTTTTTTCCTTAGTTGTGTTGATATGGTGGATTACACTAAATAATTTTCTTATGTTGAACCACCCTTGCATAACTAGGAGTAATCCCACTTGATCATGTTGTGTAATTCTTTTAATGTGCTGTTGAATTCAGTTCAATGGTATTTT
>PVIY010056696.1:0-13202 GCA_004026745.1 Myrmecophaga tridactyla
GCTGCCAGGAAGATCCACACCCCTGGTAGTCATGTCCCACGTAGACAGGGGGAAGGTGGTCATAGGTTTTTAATTTTGCTTTATTTTATGTATTTATTTATTTCTTGCATGGGTAGGCATCGGGAATCGAACCCAGGTCTCTGGCATGGCAGGTGAGAACTCTGCCTGCTGAGCTACTGTGTCCCGCCCAACTTTGCCTTATTTTTTAGTAGTAGTAGTGGTGGTGGTTCACATTTGAAGACGGTTGATTTCTCTGAATCCCTTCCTTGGATTTTCTAACAACAGATCCTCCTTCTTCTGCCCACTTTGAGGAGTCCTTATCTCTTCTGTCAATCCTTTCTTTCGTATTTTATTCTCCCTTCTCTCCATCCTCTCCCTAAGGCCAGTTATCTGTCTGAAAGAGGATGTAATCAGTTCTTCAAGCATGTACAGGAGGCTCTGGGTCTGGTATTTAGGTCAGCAGTTTGCTTGGATCTTTGTGCTTTGGTGAAGGCTGGAGAGGTGAGATAGAAAATAGGGAGGAAAATACAGAGAAACAACTAGATTCATACCTGGGGATACAAACCTACCACAAATGCATTATTATGATACCTACCTTGACATAAAAGTTTGCTCTCTCTCCTCCAAAACTTGCTGTTTCTCTCTCATCAATACTTCTGTGTTTCCACTCCCCTAAACATATTTTTTAATCGTACTCCAATAATTCCATTGACAAGTCTTCTTTTAGACCTCACATATACACTGTACCTGAGGCATCTTTTTTCTGGCTATTCTTTTTCTCTTCCTTTCATTTACTTTAGTTGATTTTAACAAGCACATCTCGAAATGCTTTCTAATTTGCTCTCTAATTCCATTCTCGCCCACTTGCAATCTGGCTTCTATCTGCATCTCTTGACCGAAACAACTCTTGTTTTGGACAAATCCATGAGTTAAAAAAAAATCCATGTATTTGACACCACTTCTCACTCTGTCTGTAGATTCCTGTTACTATTTGATTTCTGCATGTCACTAATTGTCTAGTGCTCTTTTACTTTCTGGTCATTACAGCATTAATATCTTTGAGAATTTTCCTTTTTGCTCCATCTATCCCTTTTAACCATTGTAACAGTGGCCCTACACTTTTCTTCTTCTCCAGGAGATGACATAAATTCTATTTAATTTTTGTAAATTTTTAATACTGAGACTCCATACTATCTCTTTTTGATGCTCAGAAACAGATTACCTCGACTCAAGAACAAATTTGAAAGACTTAGGAAGCAATAGCAGCTGGGTATAATTCGTATATCTCATACTAGTTTAAATATCAATTCTTTCAGGTTTTTCTTGTGATCCAAAGATAATGGGAAATAGATTCGTTGTTGTTGGGAACACTGACCTTTCTTCCCATATTCAACCTATGGATTTTCTGTTTTTACTCAGTCTCTGTGTTTTGTTTGCCATTGTAATTAGTAAATTCATTAAGCAGGAAATAATTGTTGATATTGCAATTTGGAGTAGCTCTGAACACATGGTTATCAATGGTAACATGCTTTAAATTTTCTTGATTTCAAAGTGATGAAGCTTAAGTAACATTTTAGTTTTTAATTTTACTGATTCTTCATTTGTAGGGCTTTTTTCTGGATACGCTCACTAGGTGGTTCTCATGCATGAAAAGAGTCAGTCATTTAACAGTTGATTTACAAACATTGGAAGACAATATAGTATTTAGGTACAAAGATCAAGATAATCCTATCTCCCCTTACAGTGTGTTGATTTTGAATACAGCTTTGAATCCTGGCCATGTTACCTCTTTGTCACCTTGGACAAGTTTCTGAGCCTTAATACTTAACACGTGAAAATTAGAGATAATAATAATCTACGTCTCATGATTACTGTGAGGAGTAAATGAAATAATTTGTATTATATTTTTGACTAAGTGCTCAATAAACTGTAACTATCACTGGGTGTGAAAATTCTCATTTTTTTTTAAAATGACTTTATTAACACACTGATACAGCTGCCCTAAATTGAAATACAGCACTTACCATGGTCATCTATTCCTTGTCTACAAATGTTTTTTGTTTTGTTTTGCTTTTTAGCTGTTCTAATTTGTAATATTTTGGAACTCTATCCAGATGGTAGTGGGATTTCCTTGACTGACAGGAAAAAACCTACAATGCTTTCCTTTAATACCATCTACTCCTATAGCACTAAGGTTTTGAGACATAAAGCTGTTACAAAGTGGCACCTCATTTGGTGCCATGCAAAATCTGTTAACCTTACATTTTAGGAGTTGTTGATCAATCTCATTTTTTTTAAAAAAAGGATTTGGTGCAAGTACATTTTTAATGCACACAGAAAAATCTTGGGGCCCAATGTCCCCCAGGTATTTCTTTTGAAGCCTGGTCAGAGAGGAAAGTAAAGGCCTTTGGTTAATGATGAAGTGACAGCTTTGAGTCATCTTAGGTCCTAAGTGTTGGCTTTTTCTAATAACAGGAATGGTTGAAAAGACCAAGAAATAACCTTCTTCAGGTTGCATTGGTTTTGTCACAGCTGACACTATTTACGAAATTGGCAGGTTCTAGAACGGAATGACCTGACCTCCAAAGTACCTTTTCTCAAAAAGTCACACTACCTGTGATTGTTGTATTGTCCGTTTAACTTTTCAGCTGTTGTAGTTTCCAAGGAATCTACATCTCATTAAAACTGGGCTTACTTCCTCTGAAGATCAATCATTCATTCATCCATCCAGCAAACTCAACAAATAACGAGTGAGGGCCCATTCCGAATCACTATGCTGGGCTCTGGGTGTACACTACTGTTCCAAAGTTCCTCCCTGGTGGGGCTTCATTGTCTAGTTTAGGTGGGAGGAGAATAAAACCAACATGCGAATAAATTAAAGTGTAGGGTGCTATGAAGGAAACGAACAACGTGGGGATCTACGTTTTAGACATCACAGAAGTAGAGGTTCCACAGTCAATAATTGTACGGCTTGGATAGGTTATGTGAGGAGGGCAAAATGTGAATGAGGTGTGGGACACTCCTAGGATGGTTGCAGCTCCTGGCACAGGATCATATCAGCCAGTTGTGGGAGGGCAGAATAGGCTGCAGTGACATCTGTGGCTGAGAAAAGGGGTGTCGCTGCGCCCTTCTGCGCACGAGAGGAGAAACAGGTGAAGGTCTTCAGACCCTAAAGTATGGTTGCACGACCCAAAGTTGCTAGCGCACAAGCAGTTGGCGGGAAACCCTCGGGGTGGAGCCTCGGCCGCGGAGGGGGGTTGAGGGTGGGGAGCTTTCGGCCACTGCGTGTCACGTCACCGAGGACCTCCCCCTCCCTTCTCTTCGAGTCGCACGCGCGGAAGTAAACACTTCAACGTCATCAGGGCGCGTCTTCGCCTTTCCCCTCCCATCTCCCCGACCCGTGGACGTGCTCACCTCCGCTCCGGGCCAGGTCTATGTCCCGGTTTCCTGCTGTCGCGGGCAGGGCGCCAAGGCGGCAGGACGAGGGTGAGCGGTCAAGAGACCCGCAGGAGGAGCGGCCCTCGGCTGTTTCCATCGTTGATAGAGGTGCGGTCCGCGGGACTCTAGGAAGGCCAGTGGGAGTTAGGGCATGGGGGTTTGGGGGGTTAAAAGTCCGTCTTTGTCAGGCAGAAAGAGCAGGGAGGTGGTCGCAGCATTCTCCTTGCCCTCCAAGCCCGAGGTTAACTTTGCGTCTAATGAATACTTTGACTTAGAGGGGGGCGGTCCCACATTGAAGTTGGATGAAAACCCTATAGGGGGCCAAAAAAGTGAATCCCACACCGAGACATATTCTGTTCTTAAACAGGCTCATGAAGCCTTTGTTCTCTACTCACCAATACCCACCTCCCTCGTCGGGCCGTCAGCCTGCCTTTGGGTATGGTATGAAAGGAGCCAGTTTCCAGGAGCCAGTTTCCATGGTTACCCACCACTTGGCCTTCTGGGATATCAGTCACTCTGAACAGGGACCTAACTTGAACCGTGAATCAGAGACAAACACACAAGTGGCTTCCAATTCAGCTGAAAGTTTTCTGCTGGTTCTGTTACCAGTCCCCACCCCCACCCCCCATTGTTTAATGGTGTGGGTTTTATACTTCTTTGTAAGTATGTGTGTATATAAGTTGCATTATGCTAGCCTTGTGTTGTCAAGTACATTGAGACGTGTGTTAGCAAATGCTCAAGTTGTTGATTTCACCAAAAAGTTATTCTGGGCTTATAAACCCTTTTTTTAGGAATTGGACATAGGTTATTTAAATGAGAGATCATGGATTGATCCCTTCCAGCCTTAAAATTCTATAGTCTTTCTCTTTTCAGTTCTGGGAGATGGTCAACTATCTTTACAGGTCTTTTAACTGCACAATTGTTTCTTGTTAATTACAGAAGAGAAAGGATGCACATCACAGGAAGGAGGAACTACTCCAACTTTTCCTATTCAGAAACAAAGAAAAAAGCTTATTCAAGCTGTGAGGGAGAATTCTTTCCTTATTGTTACTGGAAATACAGGAAGTGGTAAAACAACTCAGCTCCCAAAATATCTGTATGAAGCAGGTAATTTTATTCTGGGATAATACTGGTAGTACTAAAAAAATTCCTCTTTTAAAGCTAATGAGACTGCTGTACCCCCACTAATGCCCACTCTTTGTTTTACAAAAAAGATACAAAAACATCTCCACTTAATTGTATTCACCTGGAAGTAGTGTGTGAAAAATAAATATGATTTTTAAAAATTACCTTAGCAGCCACTGCCACTGTCATACTTTACTTTTGACTGTTCTTTCTGTCCCAGTTCTTCTCCTGGCACACATCTATTTCCCTCTTGATTCTTGATGATCTTATTTCAAGTACAGGGATTAATTGAGATGGAAAATTTTTCCATTTTTAACTATCACAATTATCCCAAATAGGAGAATTATAGGTAGATATTAATTCTTTGCTTTAGAATGAGGTTGTCTTACCATTGCATGTTGAAATGATATTGGGGGCAGGGAGGAAGGGCTATGTTGATGACTGTTCCTGACATTAGTAGTTCTTGGTTCCTTCTCCAGAGTAATATGAGATATATATCTATTTCCTGACTCTGCTATTTCCCAAGTCAGTAACAAATTAGACTTTAAGTGCCTTTCTCTTCATTGTGGCAAAACTTTCTATCATAAGGTTGGTGAAAAGCAAAATTATATTGGGTATGATTCAGATAAAGAAATAAACATTTCTAATTTTAATGCATCAAATTAAATTTGCCATGTATTAAGATGCATCGCTATTTTGTACACCATTAAGAAAGAAAAAATGCCATCACTTGTAAGTTCCTGCTCCATTTCAGAGATATTAAATAGGAAAAAATGCCTATAAAATTATGAACGATAGTATTTTTAAATCCAATTTTACTTCTGTAATAGAGGTAAATTTATGAAGTATGTGGAATTTTTAAAGGATTCTTAGGGATTGGAAGCTTGTGGCTTATACCTTAGTATAAGCCTTTAGATTGGAATTGCAAGACAAGCAAAACAAACAAAAAACCAAAACCAAACCTGACTAAAATATGCATATTTTTAATGGTTATTAATATGTAATTTATTTTAATTAATACTTACATTCCTATGGTGCAAATATAGCACAGTACGAATTTTCAGGGTTTTCTTTTAGAAACATTTGAATAGTTTGTTTGGTTGACCAGAAACAATTTAGCTCTAGTAGAAAGAAACAATTACTAACATTTTTGTGTTTTTTGCTTCTGGTTTTGATAGGGTTTTCACAACACGGTATGATTGGTGTGACTCAACCACGAAAAGTAGCTGCCATATCAGTTGCTCAGAGGGTTGCAGAGGAAATGAAATGCACTTTGGGATCCAAAGTAGGATACCAAGTTCGTTTTGATGACTGCAGCTCTAAGGTAAAAGAAGTTTATTGGTATTTGTTTAAGTACTGTAAGCTTACAGAAAAGGTGGAGAAAGTTATGAAAGATTTTAATGTAAAAATTCCATATATGCTTTAAGGAAAAAAAGCCTCAGATTAGATTTAATAATTATTGCTTAGTGCTTTAGTTCTAAAGGGTCTAATATTTAATCCATTTTTCCCTCCCCCTCATTAGTCTATAAGTGACAGTTAATTTATTTATCTTAGGATTCTCTTGTCTTATGTTTTTTATCTGTAAGGACCCTTGGCATATAGGTTATGTTTGTATATGAAGTCAATGGAAAACTGACAACTTAATTAATGAAGTCAGTAAGCAGATATTGAGATTGAGCATCTTTTATATTCATGACGCTAATGAGTTTAAAGTCATTTTCTTTTTAATAGTTAATAGATACAATTTGCATCCCATCAAGATTTCTTAATCCTGTACTAGTGCTTGCCTGCCATGCCAGAGGACCTGGGTTTGATTCCCGGTGCCTGCCCATGTAAAAAAAAAAATATATATATATATTTCTGAATCCTGTACTAGATACAAAACAATCCCTAATTTTGAAGTGATTCCTAGTAGGAATGGCTGTCAAATGTGGTGCAGAATGATTTTCCCCAAAATAGTATTTTTGCCTTCCTAGTTGCCCATTTTCTCTCCTCTTTTCTTCCCTTGTTTTATGGATTGTTTTGTATCAATTTCCTCTACCTTTAACTCTGCTTCTCTTTTCCCCTGAATCCTCTAAAATAGTGACTGAGACAGGAGATTGAATCCCTATTCATTGTTGTTCCCCACAACTCTTGCATATCTTACCACTTTTCATTGACTTCATTGTATCTCCTTGTTGCCGCCTCTTGGTTTCTTGCCCCAGAACACCTACCTCATCTCCTTCTGCATCACATTTTTCATAATTTACCGTCTTTGTTGGACTATTTTATGCACTCTTTTATTCAGTCAGATTAGTGTGATAATTGTATATTTTGTGTCTATATTTTAGGGAAAGTTTAGTTGGGGAAGTAATGGTGAAATTCTGTGATACTATAAATTGACATCTCTGCTGTTTGAACATTAGGAAACAGCTATCAAATATATGACTGATGGATGTTTACTGAAACATATTCTGGCAGATCCAAATCTTACCAAATTTAGTGTCATTATTTTGGATGAAGCCCATGAGAGAACTCTAACTACAGTGAGTATTTTAATATATATATTTTTTATTAGCAAATAGGCAGTTCACTTTTGGAGGGCAGCTTTTTACTGTATCGAGAATTTTAATCTACTGAAATAAGAATACTTGATTTAGGATAACAGCGTACTTAAAATAAGTTAGCTATTAGGTATAATTATGACTTATTAGATGTTTACCTTTCTTTCAGGACATCTTATTTGGTTTATTGAAGAAGCTATTTCAGGAGAAGTCTCCTAACAGGAAAGAGCATTTGAAGGTGGTGGTGATGTCAGCAACTATGGAGTTAGCAAAGCTTTCTGCATTCTTTGGAAATTGTCCCATATTTGATATACCAGGAAGGCTTTATCCAGTCAGAGAAAAATTCTGCAATTTGATTGGCCCACGAGACAGAGAAAATACTGCATATATTCAAGCGGTATTACTTGGCATCACATTTATATATTTTTTATATCTATGATTCTAGTTATTTGGGTGGTTTGTTGATTCATTTGTTTCCTCTGCTGTTTTAATGACAGCTTTCATGGATCCTAGGACTTTTAAAACTGAAATTTAATTTTTCTGTTGAACAAGGGGATGTGGGGCAGGTGGGAGGGATGACAACTGTATTTCTACTGACATATTAAATTTGTATTTCTTGCTTTAGATTGTGAAAGTAGCTATGGATATCCATTTGAATGAAATGGCTGGAGACATCCTGGTTTTTCTGACTGGTGAGTATTCAGTATCAGTTTTAAAAGTGTTTACTGTTTGTAAGAAATAATATGGCCATAGGATGGAATGCTTCCTCTGCCTTGGGAAATCTGGGCTCTAATCAACTGTTGCACTAGCTTTTAATGATTATCTGAACAGTTTTAGATATAAGATATATGAGATAATTCTACACTGCCATAAAAAAAGTGTCAGGTTTGTAAGTAAATATGTGTAAAATACACTGATCTTTTAATTGAAAGATGTTGAATGGTAAATGATTTTTTTTAATCAGTCTGTCTTATTATATATTATAGATGTATATATATATAATATATACCTATATAAAAATATATATATTATATATATTTAGAGCTGTTACCAGACTAAAATAGGCCTAAGTCCAAGTTATTAATTCTGTTGTTTACAGAAGACATACCATCAGCTCCTATCTTCCTTGAGTGTTGGGATGGTGCTCTGCTCTATGAGAGCAGTACATAAAGTGTGGAATCCATGGATCACAGACAAGCCTGTGTCATTTATTTGAGGGTCAAAAATAGAACAGTTAATCTCAGCCTAGTGTGACTCTTCAGTAGCAGAATCCTACTAATAGGAATGTGTCATTTCATTGTCTCACCTCCTACTCTGCCTTGTACTAATATCAGAAGTGAGACATTGTAATAATCTCTTTGCCTTTTTCAGGTTACTTAAATGTACTTAAATGCATTTTCTCCTGTACTAGCGTCCCCTATGTTAACAGTTAACTTTAGTGAGTCTTTCTTAACTACTCTATTAACAAGATGAAAAGGTTAAAATTATAAACATTTTTATTCCTTTAGAGATTTAAATTCTTTGGCATCTGGTGTTTCTGCTACTTGAATTTTATTATTGATATTTGGTACATATATATGGTAAACCTTGTTGGTGTTGATCTCCTATAGATCAAATGAGAGAGTTCAAATAGCTATTATGCAAAACCAATTTTAATCTACATTTTTTTTTCTCATTTTTAAATTAATTTTGCTGTTAAATTGCTGAAGTTCTTTTCCCCCCATTTCAGGCCAATTTGAAATCGAAAAAAGTTGTGAGTTACTTTTTCAGATGGCAGAGTCTGTTGATTATGATTATGATGTTCAGGATACCACCCTAGATGGCTTGCTGATATTGCCATGTTATGGATCTATGACAACAGGTAATTCCTTACTATAATAGAAAAATTGACTGATTTTTAAAAATCTTTTAATTGAATAATCACATATATACAAAAAAATACAGGTAAATACATAAGGGTTTAGGTCAGTGGTTTTCACAAACTGAATTCACCTTTGTAACCAGGCACCACATCATGAAAAAGAAAATTAATAGAACCAGCATCCCTTAATAGGAGTGATTTTATACTTGAAGTCTTCTCACATTTATTCTTTTTTTCAAGAGTTGTGGAGAGCCCCCTTAGTATTGTTTTCTCCCACAGAACAGAAATGTTGATCGAATGCTCTGATATGAGGACTTATAGATAATTTCTTGATAGTAATGCCATAAGTCATATCTCATGGCTTTTTTCCCATTCATTTATATTTTGATTTTTTTTTTTTTTTTTTTTTTTTTTGGCATGAGCAGGCTCCGGGAATCGAACCAATGTCTCCAGCATATTTTTTAATTTTGTGATACTAATCATTGTCTCCTTTTTGAAATGCTGTCCTCTGGTAGAATCACATTTAATTATCTGTTTCTCCTGATCACTGTTTCTTGGAGTATGCTTCTTGTGTTAGTTAGATTCAGTTGTCAACTTGGCCAGGTGAGCATACCTAGTCTTGTTGCTGCGGACATAAGCCAATGGTACGTGAACCTCATCTGTTGTTAATTACATCTGCAGTCGGCTAGGAGGCGTGTCTGCTGCAATGAGTGACGTTTGACTTAATTGTCTGGTGCTTAAATGAGAGAGCGCAATGTAGCACAGCCTAAGCAGCTCGGCATTCCTCATCTCAGCACTTGCAGCTCAGCCCAGGCCTTTGGAGATACAAATCTGTTCTAGTTTGATAGCTGCCAGAATGCAACACACCAGAGACGGACTGGCTTTTAATAAAAGGGGATTTATTTTGTTAGTTCTTCAGAGGAAAGGCAGCTAACTTTCCACTGAGGTTCTTTCTTACGTGGAAGGCACAGGATGGTCTCTGCTGGTCTTCTCTCCAGGCCCCTGGGTTCCAACATCTTTCCCCGGGGTGACTTCTTTCTGCATCACTCATTGCAGCAGACACGCCTCCTAGCCGACTGCAGATGTAATTAACAACAGATGAGGTTCAGGTACCATTGGCTTATGTCCTCAGCAACAAGACTAGGTATGCTCACCTGGCCAAGTTGACAACTGAATCTAACTAACACATGTCCACCCCTTGTCAATTTGGCAACTTCAAGCATCACCTTAAACAGGTGCAAAGAATTCTCTTCTTGCTGTGGACCTGTGAATCTCAAAACAAGTTGTCTGGTGCCAAGATGCAAAGGAGGATATTCACAGGATACAGGTTTTCATTTCCATAGGGAGAAATTGGAAGAACACAGATGTAAAACCTGCAGGGCAAGCGCCATGGGATTTCAAAGTCTGAAAGTCATTCATCCTTCGGCTTTAGAAAGTGGCAGTCCCACCCTTTTCGAGGGCCTATGCAGTGGCCCGCCTCTTTCCAAATCAACCTCGGGGTACATCGAGGAGACCACCTCTCACCTCTCGGCTCCACTCTCTCCAGGCATCAGGGCCAGTCCAGGGCTCTCTGCCATTTCTGGGGCACACGCTTAACCCCTCCACATAGTGGCAGCCAGGCTCTCCTAGTCCCCCAAGGAGCATGCTACGCCTTTTCCAAGGCCCGAGGCTGCACAACTCTTCCACTGCAATGAGAGGGGAAACTCATCCTCGCCCTTCAGGGTAAACTCACCTTCTCCATGTATGTGGGTGGGCCCACTCTCCTGGCCGAGGTTTCTTGGCTTCAGACACAAGCTTCCATGGTTCTCACTCTGCAAACTCCAGTTTTTTCCCTTTTGTCTCCTCCTTTAAGATTGGCAGTGGTTTCATTTACACCAACAGTCTCTTCAAGCACTCCAGGACTTCTCCATCATTCTCTTCACAGTTCCTCCAAAATCTCCTTAGCTATCCAAAAAACTGCTCCAACATATCTGGTATTTGCATACCACAGCAGCACCCCACTCTCAGTACCAAATCTGTTCTAGTTTGCTAGCTGTGAGTGCTGAGATGAGGAATGCGGAGCTGCTTAGGCTGTGCTATGTTGCGCTCTCTCATTTAAGCACCAGCCAATTAAGTCAAACGTCACTCATTGCAGCAGACATGCCTCCTAGCCAACTGCAGATGTAATTGGCAACAGATGAGGTTCACGTACCATTGGCTTATGTCCACAGCAATAAGACTTGGTATGTTCACCTGGCCAAGTTGACAACTGAATCTAACTAACACACTTCTCTAGTTTTTTCCTCTCTAAATATAGCTATTTCCTAAGATTTCATCCTTAACTTGCTGGGGTTTTTTACTATTTTCTGTTTTGGGAAGTTTGGCACCTATGAATCACCTATTACTTCTCTATGCATGACTCCTGAGAACTCTCTCTAATTCAGATCTCACTCTTGTGTGCTAGAGTGCCTCACTCGATTTTGTGGTTGGTGCACCCCAAATCACCGTCCAAACATGTGGCAACTCATACACATTTTCTTTTACTTTCATCTTGTCCCAGTCATTCATCTTTTTCTATTTTATTCTGTCACTAGAGTTGGGATCCTCAATATACTTTCCTGACTTGTTATCATGGCCTGCTAACTTGTTTTCCATGATTTAATTCACCATCTTCTATGCACAGCTTTTATTGTGTCAGTCCTCTGTTAGATGCCTTCAGAAGTTCCCAATTGTCAGTTGCAGTAAAATGCCACCTTGGCATTCCTTATCCTTTCAGCATGACTTCAGATTGCTTTCAGTCTTAATTCCCAATGTATTTGATTCTTTGTCTTGGTATATATGTGTAATGTTAAATATGTTTGGGAGGTTGTGGGTAGAGCCATTACCGAAGGGTTTATATATTTATTTTAGTTTCCCTTCTGATTTCAAGTGCACTATCAAGGGTGATCTACTGATGAACCATTATGAACATAATATTTATTGCAGCAGTCTATAATAGTGTGAAGCGACATTTAGATGGAGCTGATAAGGTACTACTGAGTAATGGGTGAGGTGAAGTTGGATGAGATAGGGAGAGAGTACCTAGAACTTAGGATTTCCCTTATAGCCTGGTTGAAACACCACAGTATTTATTTTCTTTATTGTTGCTGCTTTGGTGGTAGGCAGAGATGCTATTATAATGTTATTTCCTGTTATGCTTTAGGGACAGAAAACTTACACTTGGGAATGAGGAGAGGGAAGAAGAGTTTCTTGTTTATTTTCTGTTGTGAAGGGGGTTAAAAAAATGACCTATACTTCGGTCTAATGAATAAGTAAAAATTATGAGGTGGATTTTTTATATTTGCTTCTATTTCTGGACTAGCCATGAGAGTCACTGCTGGTTTTAAATGGACATCTTAAAATAGCTCCCTAATTGATGTCCAGAATTCTTTATTTTTTTTTATTTTAACATTTGTTCCCCCTATTATTTATTTTTATTCCATACGTTCTACTCGTCTGTTGACAAGGTAGATAAAAGGAGCATCAGACACATGGTTTTCACAATCACACAGTCACATTGTGAAAGCTATATCATTATACAGTCATCATCAAGAAACATGGCTACTGGAACACAGCTCTACATTTTCAGGCAGTTCCCTCCAGCCTCTCCATTACATCTTGGATAACAAGGTGATGTCTACTTAATGCGTAAGAATAACCTCCAGGATAACCTCTCGACTCTGTTTGGAGTCTCTCAGCCATTGCCACTTTGTCTAATTTTACTCTTCCCCCTTTTGGTTGAGAAGGTTTTCTCAATCCCTTGATGCTGAGTCTCAGCTCATTCTAGGATTTCTGTCCCACATTGCCAGGAAGGTCCACACCCCTGGGAGTCATGTCCCTCGTAGACAGGGGGAAGGTGGTGAGTTTGCTTTTTGTGTTGGCTGGAGAGAGAGAGAGGCCATATCTGAGCAACAAAAGAGGTTCTCTTGGGGGTGACTCTTAGGCCTAATTTTAAGTAAGCTTGACCTATCCTTTGTGGGGTTAAGTTTCGTATGAACAAACCCCAAGACTAGGGGCTCAGACTATGGTTGTCCACATTGCTTGTGAGAATATCAAGAATTCAACTTGGGGAGTTGAATTTTCCCCCGTTCTCACCATTCCCCGAAGGGGACTTTGCAAATACTTTTCCGCTCACTGATCAAATCACTCTGGGATTCATTGGGGCATCACTCTTGATGTCCAGAATTCTTATCTGTAAAATGGCAGGAGGTGCTATA
>PVIY010056697.1:0-13200 GCA_004026745.1 Myrmecophaga tridactyla
CCTTACAGTGTCTGGAACCCTGAAGGCATCTCCTTCTCTGTGCTTGTGGCTCTGACTTACCTACACCCCTACCCCCCACCCCACCCACACACACACACACACATCTCCTTCCCACTACCCTACAATGTCTGGAACCCTGAGGGCATCTCCTTCTCTGTGCTTGTGGCTCTGAGCCAGGGCTGTCAGTAGGTGCACTGGGAGCCTGGATCAGGCTGGAAGTTCCTGTGGTTGAGAAGTGTCTCGTCCTCAATGTGTCCCTCTCCTAAGACCCAGGGCGGGGCTCAGGTCAGGTCAGTACATGGGTTGTGTCTGATTAACTCAGCACCTGGTCAAGCTGTAAGTGTAGACATCCGATCCTCTCAAACTCGCCTCCACTTCTCCTTTAGGAAAACAAATTTGACTGTCACTCTTGCCAATCTGCCCACTCTTCCAGCCACTTTCTGCAGGAGAAGTTAAGGCACTGTGTATGCTGATGAATCCTCTGCTGCAGACCCAGAGGGGTGGCAACCCCCCGGAGGCTGAGGGCCTCTTCTGAATGCTCAGGCTGCTGCTCTGTTTGAGGTTTGCTGGTTGACACCAGGCAGGCCTCTTCCAGGTCTCTTGCCTGCACCCCTCCTCTCTACCACCTCTCTGGGACTTGATAGCATGTCCCTCATCACAACAGGCCTAACCTTCAATTCCAGGCACATCATTCACACACAGGAAGTATTACATCTCAGGGGCTTAAAAATAAGACCAAAGGTTGAGCCCCAACTCTGCTAAGTCTCAGAGAGACCTTGGAGAAACAGTCATTTCCATGTTTTGGGCCTCAAACTGGGAATCTGTGAAATGGTGGTTGAGTTAGATTATCTCTAAAGCTTTTCCCAGTCCTACCACCTCCTGTGGTTCTAGGATGCTGGGGTGAGTCTGTGCCCAGGGCAAATATCTCCATGTGGGCCAAGCATGACTAACATGCCAAATATGACATCTGAAAAATAGAAGACCACGCATGGAAAAGTCAAACAACTAAGAATGAGAGCTTTAAATAAGCTTTTTAATAAGTTCCCATGCTCTGTGTGGAAAGACAGGCAACTGACCTGCTAGCCAGAGGTGCCACTTGGCTCTGATGACGTCAACCCTTCCCTAGTCTTCTTTGACACCAGCAGAGAAAATCTAAAGCAAGCTTTTCTGGTCCAAAGGCTCCTGGGGTTCTCTTAACCTTCTGCTGATAAAAGAACTATTCCCTGTATAGAGCAAAGGGTACCATCCAGGCGTAACTATGAGTTGAAGTTTTATTAGGGAAAAAACTTTAAAGGAGAAGTCGATTGATCTGAAATCAAGAGATCAAGGCAAAGCCAGCAGGGCAACAGCCCAAACATTGAGTGGGTCCATGTGAGTCTTTCTTGGGCCCCCTTTTCCTCTGAAAATGTTACAAACATCACAACTGCGGTAGTCTGAAGTTGTAAACAGCCCAGAAAAGGCCATGTTCTTTTAATCCGTTCCTACGGGTACAGACCTATTGTAGGTGGGGCCTTTTGATTAAGTTATCTCAATTGAGATGTGACCCACCTCATTCAAAGTGGGTCTTAATCCACTTGCTGGAGTCCTTTTTTTAAGAGGATAAAACACATACAGAAGCTAAGAGATAAAATGAACAGACACTTCACAGAAAAAGCCCCAGAGAAGCTGAGAGGAACCCGCTGAAGCCAGAAGCTGGAAGCAACAAGAACGAGGAGAGAAGGACCAGCCAACATGGCCAGGTGCCTTGCTATCTGACAGAGGAACCCAAGTTTGCCGGTAACCAGCCTTCAGTGAAGATGTTGTCCTGTTTATGACTTAATGGGGACGTTTTCATGGTTTTAGAACCATAAACTTGTAAGCTAATAAATTCCCATTGTTAAAAGCCAGTCCATTTCTGGTATATTGCATTTCAAGAGCTTTAGCAAACCTGAACACAAACCAAGCTAAGACTTTCATTAGAGAAAATTAAAGCTGCTGTCTCTATTCTACCCCCCTAAAAAAACACACCCTCACAAATTCTCTGTGGAATAAGAAATTATAAATTAGAGTCCTTTGAAAAGCAGGTAATGTTGGGCTTTGTAATCTTTGCCTTTCCTGAGGTCGCTATCACACCTTCCCCAAGTCTCAAATCTCCTCTGCTTGGCACCATGCCCACAAACACTGCTCCCAGCAGGCCTCCTTCTCCTAGCCCCAGTGTCTTTGGCTGCTCCCTTTGGGACCTCAGGAAATACAAATTTGTGTTATCATCCACCTGAGTCACTTGTAATGAGAAACATAAACCAGCCGATTTCCTCGCTGCTACAACAAATGCCACACAGTGGGTTTTGGCTTAACAACAAGAATTTATTGGCTCACTGTTTCAGAGGCCAGGAGGCTTGCTTCCTCCCGGGTCAGTATCTTCTGGCTAGCCAGCAGTCTTTAGGGTTCTTGGCTTTTCCATCACATAGCAATGCATACGACAGCGGCTTCTTTCTCTTCTAGGCTCCATTGACTTGCAGCTTCTGGTTGCTCCCCATGGCTTCTCTCTCTCTGTAGCCTTCTCTATAAAACCTCTTGTAATAGGATTAAGACCCATCCTGGGTGCGTTGGGCCACACCTTAACTGAAGAAACCTCATCATGAGGTCCTATTTATAATGGGTTCACACCCAGAGGAATGGAATAAGACTAAGAACGTGTTTTTCTGGAGAACGTAATCCCAAGCCACCACAGCCACATTACCAAAAAAAGTATATAATGTGCTCCATATGGAAATGGAAGTGACCTCTTGTCTGGATTATCCACACCACTGCGCACCTCTGGAAATATGAATCTTAAGAGGTTGAGTGTCCTAAGCTTCCCATCATTGCATAGTAGAGCAACTAGAATATCTGCACTAAATGCACTCTCTTTGGATGGGGAGACTCGTCAGGAAGAAGCAGCAGTGGGGAGAGGCTTAGTCTGAGGTGTCTCATTTTCCTGACCCTGCTTCCACATTTGTGCCCCCTGGAAATCCCTGCTCATTTCCACCTTGCTCAAAACCAGAGAAGGGTCCCCTAATCGCCCACCATTGTTCCCTTGGTGTAGTGGACATTGAAGGTGAGAGGCAAGTACCCAGGGATGGGAAGGTGGGGGAGAGGGTGGGAAGGGTGCAGCACTCATAAGATGAGCCCTGCATTGCAAACAAACAAAGAAAGCACTTGGGGGTGCAAATATGTAAATATGTCCTCCCACACACACACACACACACCACCACCACCATTATAAGGGAAACTCAAGCCCTCCCCCACTTCACATTCCCTGCCCCAGAGCAGCAAGTACCTCCTGGGACTCCTTTTTCTCTTGAGAGCTGCCTGGTAGCGCTTTTAACCTGACTTTACCCTTGCTCAAACTCGGTGAGATCCAGACCAGGATGTACCAGCGGCATCCCCTTGTTGGACCCACTAAGTGCAGGGGCCACAGGATGAGGGGAGCACGCCACTTCTATGAAAGACCTTGGTCGGTCGGGGACCAGGGCATACCCTGAGCAGTGTGGCCCTGGGGACACAGCCTACGGGCATCAGAAGGATGATATTGCCTGGGAGAACTGGGCAAAGGTTTATCTGTGTCTTGCGATCAAATATGTATTCTCTTGAAGAAATGTTCTCTACACCATCAGGTCTTTTTTTTTTATCTTTAAAAAAGAAAAAGGAGTCTATATAATATAAGGTGGGAGAAATAGGTTCTAACTATACTGACAAGTGAAAGAGAGTTGTCTTCCCCCAGCTCATCACACAGAGGAAGGGACACCCCCCGCCCCCTTGCCTTGGAAGGGACTCTGGGTGGGCTTCGCTGGGCGGGATTTCCCTAGGGGAGAGTCTTTTGGGGGCTGTCAAGTGAGGAATAGGCCAAAGACCAAGTTCACCCATCCACTGCCTCTGTCCAGGCCGTGGAGGCAAATGCCCTCCAGCCCCGGGTCTGAGCTTTCATTCTGGGTGCTCTATTAAACACCCCATAATAAGATCTGAAGGAGGTGGTGGGTCCCACCATCCAGGATCCCTGGACAACAGAGGTGACGGGGAGATGTAACTACAAATGCCTCCAGGGGGCGCTCTGTGTCTCCTTCCGGCTCTTATCTCTGAGTGCCGAGACAAACAGAAGAGTGGGAGGAGTGAGCGCCCCTCTCCCACAGAAACAACAAAGGGCACTGATGAGCCAGAGTATTTCACGGGAAGGAACAAGGGGGTAATGTGACAGAAAAGCAGATGGTTGTTGATCTTCCCTAGGCCCTGTTTGGATCCCAGACTGGCTGTGTGTTCTTAGGAAAGTTTTATAACTTCTGTGAGCCTTAATGTCCTTTCTGTAAGGTGAGGATGATAGCTCTGTAGCCGTGAGGTGAGGATGGAATGCACATAAACTGTGCCAAACGCTTAGCGGGTACGTAGTGAATGCAGCTTCCCCCTCTCCTCTCCTTTTCCACCCTTGCTTCACCCTGGTGTTTGCATGGCCCAGATTGTAGCTCCAACTTTCAGGAAAGCCGAAGGAGAGATGCAAAGGGGTTAATCTGATCCTGTGAGAATCCAGGGAAAGTCACCTCCATGGCCAAAATTATTCAACCCTTCTATTCCTTCTGCCCACATAAATCAATGGTTCTCAAACTTCAGTTGCAGGAATTACATGGGAGTGTCTTAAAATGCACCAGAACTTTTGACTCAGTTGTTGCACCTGGAGCCCAGGATCTGCATATTTAACCAGGGCCCCAGGGGGATCCCGTTGCAGGTGGTGGGCAGTGAACCTCACTTTGAGAAACACGGGTAACAATCGGGGCGTTAGGTGGGTTAGGAAGACAACGGAGGAGGCCGCATGAACTTGATTACCGGAGAGAAAGCAGAAAGCCTTTGCCGTCGACGTTGAATCCCGCACACCCAGGGGGAGAAGGAGCATGGCAGGAATCACCCAAATGCAATAAAATTCCCAACAACCAGTAGTAAAAATACTCAGCTGATTAGGCTCGGCAAACCTTCCAATCCTGACATATGAAAGTTTGGGGGCTGCTGTGGGAATATACAGCCTCTCAGACCAAGCAAGGGGCCTCCTCATGGTCCCAGCCCACTCCCCCCACTGCCCACTTCAGGCCCAGGACGCAGTCAGAGATGCTCCCATTCACCACATATCCCTCTACCCACTACCTTTCCGGAGGGCCTGGCACACAGTCGGTACTTAATAATTGTCTGCTACACCAAAGTTAAGGAGAGAAGAAAATGACAAAATAGTTTGATTCAAGAAAGGCTTTGCATCCTTTTCCCTGAACCCCAGGGATGGGGAGGTTCAATTAGGTATCAGTAAATCCCAACAACATTTACATTCAAAGAGCCCATAATTCGAATAAGAAAGAAACTGGAAAATGAGGTCTGAACCCCCTATAAGGAGAGCTACTGAACTGACATTGGGGCCTCCGACCTCCCATTCCCACTCCCTGCTCCCATCAGACCAGACGATGCAGAGCCCCGCCAGGTCTATGCAAACCGCATGGAACGCGCGCTGGAGCAGCCCCCCACTCCGGAGGGTTTGCCGAGGATGCCGCGCCCCCCAGGCCACTTCGCTGGACAGGGGAGGCGAGGGCCCCGCAGGCCACGCCCCCCTGGGAACGGCTCACACCTGCGGGCAGAAACACAGTCAGAACTCTCTTCCATCTCAGACCCCGCGTGACTCAAAATCTCTTAGACACCATGATTAATGCTCTTCGCCCTCGGAGGGACCAGCGACATGAATCTTTTAAAACTACACATAAACCTAAAGTCTTGGCCATCTGTTTCTTGAGGGAGTGTAGTTAGCAAATCAGCACCCAGGTCAGTGTTGAGATGCATTTATTCAACCAATAAAGCCTGGTGGATTACAGTAGAGGAATCATCTGGAAATAGGGTCGCTGGAAACGTGAGGGGAACAGGTAGATCAGAAGCAGATATCTAGCCCGAGAGCTACTATGTGCATACTGGATTATTAAAGATAAAAATTTAAGAGTTGTGGGCAATGGCCCCAAATGATCAGAATGCATATCTAGAATTTCTTTCTTTTAAATCGTGGTACCATTTGAGGAGTATTCTGTGTCTGCCTGGAAGCCTTGGGATCTTTTTTACAGAACCAAATAGAGGGTTAGAATCTGTTGCCCTCATTAGCTTAGGCTTCAAGGATGCCCCAGATGGTCAGTGCAGGAGCCAAGCATTTGGGGCCATCCATTTGTCCAGGTCCCAGAGACCCTGCACCTCCGGTCTCCCTCGCCCAGGGTCTCTGGACAGAGGCTCAGTCGCCTGTCATGTGCAACCTGATACTGCAAATATTACACACCCAGGAGAGTCATGCACCCCCACCCCGAGGGATACACCTTACTTACAGACGTTGACTGAGCCCACACCTTCACACAACCTACAGGGGAGAAGAAAGAATGAGGGGTTAGCACAGCGTTCCTTGGATTTTGCAGCAAGGGAGAAGAGAGGAGCTGAGGGGAAAGCACGCCGCAATCCTGCTGCAGACAGGAGCAAGTTGGGCTGAGGGATCCAAAAAGCCACATTGTGCCTTGTTTGCTTCTCCGCCATGGAGACTTGATGGACTACAAAGTAGGGATGAGGAAATCATCCTCCTTGTCCCTTGGCTGGAAATTCTAACACAGCCAAAGAATTGGTGATGGAGGCAGCTACAGCCTAGCTGGACACCTCTGGGTGGAAAAAACCTTGGATGTCATCCAAATGGACTCATTTTCATCCTGTGATT
Organism: Myrmecophaga tridactyla; assembly: GCA_004026745.1. Taxonomy (NCBI): domain Eukaryota; kingdom Metazoa; phylum Chordata; class Mammalia; order Pilosa; family Myrmecophagidae; genus Myrmecophaga; species Myrmecophaga tridactyla. The sequence continues at coordinate 6,725 of PVIY010056697.1, forward strand.
TTTAATGCAACCTTATCCATCCACCAGATTTCACTAAAGGTAGAGGGAGAATGGAGAGTATAGTGGTCAAGAGCCAGGACTCAAGTCAGACTGCTTGGGCTAGATTTGGCTGTGCCACACACCTACACTTTCTGTGTCTCGGTATCCTCAGTCATTAAATGGGGGTGATCATACCTGCCTTATGGCATTGTTGTAAGGTTTAACTGAACTCTGCATATAAAGTGCCTAAACTAGAATGGCACTGGCACATACAACTAAGACCATGTATGTGTGTACTATTAACATTAAAAGTCTCTCATTAATAAGGAGACATTTATGCCTCTAAAGAGGCAAACCACCTTCTAGCCTACCTCTCCCTATATAATCCATCAGTTTCAAATCTTTTCTCCAGGAGAGCTCTACTCTGATATATTTTGCTCGACTCAGAACACGTCTTTACTCCACAGCTTTTCAACATGAACATGCTCATTGAAAGGAGCTCACTTGCCTGCCACGGGGATCTGACTTTTGTCTTGGAAATCTGCCCACTCAGAGGATTCTGGTCAATTCCCAGCAAGGAGTCTGCAAAGCCAAAATACTGGCAGTGGCCACTCTGAGCTGCATGGCTGTGGTGGTTTTTATTTTCTTATTTTCTGCAGTGCATGTGATTTCTGTAATCACATTAAACATTTTAAATGCTAAGAGGAAGAGGTTATTAAAAAGATCAAAGACCAACAAAAACTCCCATAAAATATAGATACCTTTTAAAACCTTGTGTGTTGGGGACAATGGGTCATTAATTCTATGATTGACTCATTAATGCACTAGTTAGATGATCACGATGAAAATAAATATCACAGTACAAATGCCAAGGAGCTCAGGAAATGCTGGTGAGCAGATCAGGGCTTAAGGGTCCAAAGGGGGAGATAGAGCTGGGACGTGAATGTGTGTGGTCTGAGGGACTGCGCTTCACCTCCAGACTCCACTGTCGCATCCAGCCTGCTCCCCAGGCTAGGAGGCAATAATGGGGTAGACACCTCTAGGTGAGAGGCCCATCGCACCACCCAGGTGTGAAGTCACTTTGCTCCTTTGCACGCTGACTTCACTTCCCCTGACTCTTAACTCAAACCTTCCCCAGGGCCTGAAGCGTCCTGTCCTTTTCCCATTGCCTCATCTTCTGCCCCTTTTTCTAAGATGCCACCCATCAGAATCAGTCTTTCTGCTCTGTCCTCATAGCCCTTGCTGGGATAGTCACTCCAGACACCTGGAGGAATTACCTACGTCTGCCCCTGTCTTCCCCTTGCTGGCAAGAACCCTGTGCTGCTCACTTCCACCCCCTGGTCCCGAATGCCAAGCTGCCTAGGTTGATGGAATTTGTGTCTGTGCATCCCAAATCAAATGCCCTTCCACCAAATTTCTGAATGCTTCAGGCCCAATGGCAGAGATATCCTTTACTAGCAGGGTAAACGGGGTGCCTTGCAATGAGCTTTAGGTGCAGCCTGAGGGATCAGTGTAGGAGGGAAAAGAGCCCAAAGGGTCCACCAGGAGACTGGTTTCCTCTCGGCTTAGCTACTGAACAGCTGCAATCTTGGGCAAGCCCCTTCCCCTCTGTGGGAAGGTTCCCTAAGGGTAAAATGGGGGAAATGGTTGGACTCCATGATCTCTAGAGTCTTCTCCATTTTGCGCATTCTCTGCCCAAAGGTTGACAGTGCAGTGAGGCATATTCCAGCCCTGAACGGGGGTGTGCAGTGACCCCAGAGCCCAGTCCTCACCTGCTCTCCTCGCCCTCCAGCAGGCGCCTGTAGGTGGCGATCTCGACGTCCAGGCCCAGCTTGGAGTTCATCACCTCCTGGTACTCCTTGAGCAGACAGGCCATGTCCTGCTTGGCCTTCTGCAGAGCGGCCTCCAGCTCCACCAGCTTGCAGCGGGCGTCACTGAGGGCTGCCTCGCCCTGCTGCTCCGCCTCGGCCACCGCGGCTTCCAGCTTGCAGTGCTGTGGGGACAGGGATTGAATAGGGAGCAGCCTGTGGGCACCCTGGTCGCTCCCCAAAGGCCTTGGTCATCCTATTTCACTGCCCTTCAGAGTGGTCCATTTTTCAACTTCATATACATATGTATTTTTTTTAATTGTATCATTGGGACATTAAGCAGAGAAATAGTATCTCATTTGGATCTTTCTTCCCTTTTTTTTTGTAGGTTGTGTGGCTGGAGTCACGTTCCATTCTTTTCCCATGTGACTATCCTGTTACCACAGCACCATTTGTTGATTTTTTTTGGGGGGGTGGGAATGGGGGGGACATGCAGAGCCGGGAATCAAACCCAGGCCTCCCGCATGGCCGGTGAGAACTCCACCACTGAACTACCCTCGCATCCCCCCTTCCTTTTTATACCATAAAATGCAAATCCATGGTGAGCAGTTAGAGAGCAAATATTTGCAAATGGAATAGGAACGATGCTAATTAGTGATATTACCTTACCTTCGTATATTGTCGTTTTATTTGACCTTCGAAAATTACACCCTGTGAGCTTGTCAGAACAAGAATAATTATTACCATTATGTAGAGGAAGAAACTGAGACTCACCAAGCCGTGACCTGCCGTAGACGGCCCAATTAATTAGCACCAAGCCCAGGTTTTCAGAGACCTCTGTATGAGGTCTCTTTCTTTTTATAATTTTTATTGTGGTAAAATATACATAGCTGAAGATATACAATTTTTAACCATTTTTAAGTGATGCTTGAATGACATTAAGTACATTCACAATGTTGTAACCATCACCACGATTTCCAAGACTTTTTATCATCCCAAGCGGAAACCCTGTACCCATTGAGCATTAACTCTCCGTTCCCTCCACCCCCGCCCCTGGTAACCTCTAGTCTACTTCCTGTCTCGGTGAATTTACCTATTCTAGATACCGCATATAAGTGAAATTATGCAGTGTTTGTCTTTTTATGTCCAGCTTCTTTCACTTAGCATAATATTTTCAATATTCATCCATGTTGCAGCATGTCTCAAAACTTCTTTCCTTTTTGTGGTTGAATAGTATTCCACTGCATGCATAGCCCACTTTTTTGGTTATCCATTCATCTGTTGGTGGATACCTGAGCTGTTTCTACCTTTTGGCTATTGTAAATAATGTTGCTATGAATGTTGGTGTTCAAATATCAGATGAGTCCCTGCTTTCAATTCTTTGGGAGTGGAATTTCTGTGTCATGCGATAATTCTATGCTTAACTTCGCGAAAAACAGCCAAACTGTTTCCCACAGTGGCTGCACCATCTTACATTTCCACCAGCAAAGCATAAGAGTTCCAGCATCTCGCCAGCACTTATTTTCCTTTTTTCAAATTTTAATAGCAATCAGAGTAGGTGTGGTTGGGGTATCATATTTTGGTCCCCTCTGATCTACATGGACAAAGAATTTCCCTTTTACAGAAACTCCTGATATACTAACTATAGCTTGTCCCTTTTTGTCCCCTCTTAAGAAAGCATATCAGAGTGAAAGCGAGTGAGAGTAATGTTACTACTGGGATAACTTTGAATCTTTTCTAATTTCACTTTTGAAAAGTAGACCATTCCCATATCGTTGCACTGCAGTTATGAATAGCAACAAATTATTTATGATATCTCTTACATGGCAGATGAGAACAGCCACCCAGAAGGGAGCAGACAAATTGACCGGGTAATCTGGGAACTTGACATTATGATAGAGAGAGCATCGCAAATCAGTGGGGAAAGAACAGCGTACATAGTAAATGCCTCACTATATGGAGAAACATTACATTACCCTACTCGCTATATACTCAAAAATTCAGATGAATTAAAGACCTTGATGTAGGAGATAAAACTACAAAACTAATGGAAAACAAAAATATATGCAGTTACCTCTATGGCCTGAAAGCACAACAAGTGTAAAACGCTAAGGGAAGATCTGAACATTTGGCCACATCCAGGTTAAAGATTTCTGCTTAAGTGTACACTCCAGAGCAAAATAAAGAAAGGGATAGATTGCGAGACGATTAATTGCAACCTGTATAACTGACAAAGGATCATCATTTAGTTAGAATGGACAAAGAAATAGCAAGTCATCAAGGAAAAACACAGGAATGCAAAGAGAAAAAGGGGCAGATGATAACGTAAAGGCTTTCTTAGAAAGGCAAATACAAATGACCAGTAAGTGCACAATGGCTAGACCTTCTTTAGTAACCAGAGAAATGAACATTAAAGTAACTGTTAAATACCAGGTTACACCTATCAGATTCACAAGAATAAGATTCAGCACGGAAACAGAAGCCCACAAGCGCTGATAATGGGAGCACACTCCGGCCCAGCACTCCTAATACTTAGTGAAAGTAAACATACACATCCTTTCCATTTCTTGCTCTTACCTTGTAAACATCTCTCACATAGGTGTACATTGAGACATGCATAAAAATATTCATGACACAAATGACTGTAGTGTCCAAACTGAATGCCCATCGGTGGGCAGGAGAGGGTGGGTCGTGTGTATGACTGAAACACCTTGCAACCGTCAGAAATAGCAAACAAAACAGAAAACGTATAGCACCATGAATGGATTTCAAAAACGTAATGCCAACTAGCAAAGGTAGTGAGACCTATGGCAGAATATCATGGTGTAGATTTAAAATACTAAAATTTTATATAAATATATTTTAGGGTAGCTCGGTGATAGAACTCTCGCCTGCGATGCAAGAGACTGAGGTTTGATTTCTGTCCGTGCACTTCCCAAAAAAACAAGCCAAACAAACAACAACAAAAATTCAACAAACGCTGCTGCAATAATGGGATGCTCGCATAGAAAAGTAATGAAAGCGACCCTGCCGTTCCGCATACAAAAAAATATATAAATATATATACTTTAAAGTCCATATATATAAACAGACATATGAAAGATGGACTGTAAAGACATATATATTAAATACATGAGAATAAGTGCTGGGGATGATGGGATTGAAAATGGGGGATACAGATTATTTTAAAATAACAAAAATAGACAGATGGTGTCAGGGTGCCCTCTGAATGGACTGGCCTGTTGTCAGTTTTGGTACATTTACATCAAGTCCATCAAGAGAGATGCAGGGCTCAAATACAGGGGATCTCAAACAGGGCATGAGATTTTGTTGGTTTGTCCAGGTTAGTGTGATGCCCCAATAAATTCCAGAGTGTTTAGCAGTGAATGAAGAAATATTTGCAAAGTTCCCTTAGGGAAAAGGGGAGAAAGGAGGAAATATTCAACTTCCCCATTTGGAGAATTTCTGATATTCTCACAAGCAGTGAGACAACCAATTCAATAGCCTGAGCCCTTGATCTTGGGTTTCGTCCCTATGAAACTTATTCCTGCAAAGGGTAGGCTAAGCCTACTTAAAATTAGGCCTAAGAGTCACCCCCAGAAAAGCTCCTTTGTTGCTCAGATGTGGCCTCTTTTTCTAAGCCAATTCAGCACGTAAACTCACTCCGTCCCCTTCTCTACCTGGGACATGACTCCCAGGTGTGTAAATCTCCTTGGCAACGTGGGACAGAAATCTCAGGATGAGCCAGAACCCAGCATCAAGGGATTGAGAAGCTTTCTTGACCAAAAGGGGGAAAAGAGAGATGAGCCAAAATAAAGTTTCAGTGGCTGAGAGATTTCAAACAGAGTCAAGAAGTTATCCTGGAGGTTATTCTTATGCATTATATAGATATCCCTTTTTAGTTTATGGTGTATTGGAGTTGGAGGAGGGAAGTACCTGAAACTGTTGAGCTGTGTTCCAGTGGCCTTGATTCTTGAAGACAATTGCATAAAGATACAATGTTTACAGTGTGACTGTGTGATTGTGAAAACCGTGTGTCTGATGCTCCTTTTATCCATGGTATGGGCAGATGAGTAAAAAAAAAATGGATAAATAAATAAACAAATAATAGGAGGGACAAGGGGTAAAATAAATTGGGTAGATGGACATACTAGTGGTCAACAAGAGGGGGGGTGAGGTGTATCATACGCATGGGTTTTTTCTTTTTTCTTTTTATTTCTTTTTCTGGAGTGATATAAATGTTCTAAGAAATGATCATGGTGATAAATACACGACTATGTGATGATATTGTGAGCCACTGATTGCACACTACGCATGGAATGTATGTGTATAAAGATTTCTCAATAAAAAATATTTTTTAAAAAAAAACAGAGAGCGGTACAGGGATAGAAAGAAAAATCATAGAGAGGGAAAGCAGTAAACAACCACCGCACTACCCCAGACTGAGGTATGTTCAGAGGGGAGCATTGGAAAAAAAAGAAATAGGGAAAATCAGAGAAGGTGGACAGGCCGGTCCTCTGCCTAGAATATTTTGTGCACTGTGGTCCCTTAGATGCAGGGGGTTAGAACACAAGCCTCTCTGGAGACAACAGCAGCCCTGCAAGGGAGGGGGGAGCAGAAAGCAAACCAGGAGCGGCAGGTGCACGGAGCACCCCCTGACCTGGGCCTTGGCGTTCTCCACCTCGGCCG
>PVIY010056698.1:0-13199 GCA_004026745.1 Myrmecophaga tridactyla
AGCTTCCAAAAAGAATTTGAGCTTAGGCCCATTTCCATTTTATCAATCATAGTTAAAGGAAAGACTTCTCCATAGTATTTTCATTTTCCAGAAAAGACGTTCTGAAACTTCAAGGAAGCCCGACATCCACTGTGCTGTTTGTTTTAGGTTTGGCCCCTACATGATAGGGTCTGAGAAAGCACAAAGTACTGTTTGAATACAGGATAATGAGGTGTCATCACTGTTCTTAAGGAAGGGATTTTAGGAATACACAAGAATTCTAGAGAATATCAGAAATGGTTTGCATCATATTATAAGTGAGGATATAGAAGGAAACTTAAAAAAAAATCAGAATTATGGATCCTCTCCACACTGAAGCATCATTCAAAAGCAACAAGCCTAAAGAGACACACTTGGACATAAGAGCAAAGTCAAGCACAACTATTCCAACAGAAGAGATGGAAGGCAGACTGCAAGGAAGCAACAGCCAAGCCTTTTCTCTCTAGAGCTGACAGCAATCTTGAGTCCAGAGCTTTGCAGAGATCACAGAGCATGCAACAAGCAGATCTGTGACCCTACACTTGGGAGCAATGGAAGGAAGTGCTGATTCAGGCAGGCTCAGCTATTACCTCCTGAAAAGCCTAATCCTCCTCCAGCTTCATTAGCAGCTCCTCTTTCATTCTAGATGCAAAGGGAAACCATATCTTGGCTGTCGTGGAGGGCAACAGGACAGCCTGTTTGCAATGTTGACAAATGAAGCATCCTCATACATATCCATAAAGTAAAGAAACTGGCAGCTTTTGCTGCAGATTTAGATCATCTTTGTGGCTTGACTTGTACTGCATTAACCAAAGGTAAAAAAAACCAAATAGTTCAGTTTTTAAAAATAGGCTTTTAGAGCTTCCAGAAGGTCTTCAGTGTTTATGAGGACTGTCTAAATAGCAGGTGCCTGGTATTTATAACATTAATCAAGCACACTTAACACACGATCAGTCATTCCACCCCAACTTGTTTTGTATGTTTCTCTAAAGGGGGGAAACATGCTAGTGAGAAGAACCTCTTAGGGTCAGGGATACTCCAAAAGAAATATTTCCTTCAAAGCCCATGTCCGCAGTTATCCAACATTCCATCCTCACAAAAATGTTTCAGATAAATAGCTCACTTGTTCTCCTGACTCTGAGGACCTGAACTCCTGGGCACGTGTCTTACATTTATGGGCATCTAATGACATGGTCAGATGCCTGTACCCTTAGTTTTTGACCTTATGAAAATATCTGCAATAACTGCTTATGGCTTCATATTTTTCAGCTGAATATAAATTAATGGCTCAGTTACCTGTTCAAGTTTACCAAAATGACTGGTTTGAGGAGATAATGCCTGGTGTCAACTTGTTCTAGAGACAAATGGCATGCATTTTCTGCAGCCAGAGCATTTGACCAAACTTTTTTCAGTGCAAGGCATTGCACTAGATGCTCTAGGGGCTAGAAAGGTAAAAAAATAGCAAAAATATCTATATTCAAGAAACTGAAAATACAGTCCGTTAGATGTACATAGGTATATAGGTTAATAACACAGTCCTGTGAGAATACAAAGAAGATTCCCGTTTCTCCACACCCTTTCCAAAACATGTTATTTTCTGAGTTTTTTAATAATAGCCATTCTAATTGGTGTGAAATGGTATCTCATTGTGGTTTTGATTAGCATTTCCCTGCTGGCTAATGATGTTGAGCATATTTTCATGTGCTTTTTCTGGCCATTTGTATATTTTCTTTGGAGAGAAGTCTGTTCAAGTCTTTGGTTCAGTTTTTAATTGGGTTGTTATTCTTTTATTGCTAAGTTGAAGGATTTCTGTTTATATACTGGATATTAATCATTTATCAGACATATGGTTCCCAAATATTTTCTCCCATTGTGTAGGTTGTCTTTCTTTTTAATGCAATTTTATTGAGATACATTCACACACCATAAAAACCATCTAAAATTTACAATCACTGGCCCACAGGATCATCGCATGGTTGTGTATATATCCTCATGATCAGCTTTGGAATATTTTCATTATACCAGAGGGGAAGTACAAATGAAAAAGAAAACCCAAATTTTCCCATACCCCTTATTCCCACCTATTATTAGCCCATTGTATTGATGTGGTATATTTGTTACTGTTGATGAAAGAATATTAAAATATTACTTTTAACTACAAAAAAAGTACAAAAAAGAAATCGTTAATTTGATGTAGGAAGAAAGAGGAAATTAAAGAGTAGCCTCAGAGCTGAGGTAGACACCTCTTCACCAGATGGAGAAAGGGAGAAAGGGCATTGTGGTGTAAGTTGAGAGCAGAATGTGTGGAGTGGGCAAAGAACAAAATACACCAAAGTAAAATGGGCCCATACCGGAAAAGATTTGGAGTCTCCCATCAGGGAGATCCCACTAGTGAGCCATTAAAGACCTTCTGAGCGGGGATGGATCTGATCTGACCCATGTTTTAGACATTTATAGCTATAAATTTCCTTCCGAGTACTGCTTTCACTATAACCTTAAGTTTTGGTATGTTGTTCTTATTTCCACATATTTATGAATTTCCCAAATATCCTGATCTACGTTTTAAGAAGATAATCCAGGTAATGGTGTGAAAGAAAGTGGGGCATTTTTAAAAAATTTGTTTTGTATTATCAAACCAAAACAACATACAAACATGAACATTCTTATCATGCAAATATTCCGTGTATGGTGTACAATCTATGGCTCACGATATCATCAAATAGTAGTATATTCATCATGATGATCATTATTTAGAACATTTGCATCACTTCAGAAAAAGAAATAAAAAGAAAAAACTCACACATACCATACCCCTTAAACTTCCCTCTCATTGACCACTAGAATTTCCATCTACTCCATAGATTTTAACCTTTGTTCCCCTATTTTTTTCTATTCCCCTTACCACTCCCTATTATTGTTCACTAGTATTTCAATCTACTCAATTTATTTTAACATTTGTTCCCCTTATTATTTATTTATTTTTTAATCCATATTTTTTACTCATCTGTCAATATCGTAGATAAAAGGAGCATCACAAACAAAGTTTTCACAATCACCTTAGTTAAGGTATAATGGAGAGGTTGGAGGGAACTGCCTGAAAATATAGACCTGTGTTTCAGTAGCCATGATTCTTGAAGATGATGGTATAATGATATAGCTTTTACAAAGTGACTGCGTACTTGTGAAAGCCTTGTGTCTGATGCTCCTTTTATCTACCTTATGGACAGATGAGTAAAACATATGGATTAAAAATAAATAAATAATAGGGGGAACAAATATTAAAAAAAAAAAGAAAGAAACATAGCTACTGGAACACAGCTCTACAGTTTCTGGCACTTCTATCTAGCCTCTCTAATGCACCTTAAACTAAAAAGGGGATACCTACAAAATGCAGAAGAATAACCTCCAGGATAATCTCTCAACTGTTTGAAATCTCTCAGCCACTGCCACTTTATTTTGTCTCATTTCTCTCTTTCCCCTTTTGGTCAAGAAGATTTTATCAATCCCTTGATGCTGAGACCCAGCTCATTCTAGGATTTCTGTCCCACGTTGCCAGGGAGGTATACACCCCTGGGAGTCATGTCCCATGTAGAGAGGGGGAGGGCAGTGAGCTTGCTTGCCGTGTTGGCTGAGAGAAAGATAGTCCATATCTGAGCAACAAAAGAGGTTCTCTGGGGATGACTCTTAGGCCTAATTTTAAGTAGGCTAGTCTATCCTTTGCAGGGATAAGCGTCTTATGAGCAAACCCTAAGATTGAAGGCTTGGCTTATTGATTTGGTTGTCCCCACTGCTTGTGAGAATATCAGGAATTCTCAAAATGGGGGAGCTGAATTTTCCCCCTTTCTCATCATTCTCCCAAGGGGACTTTGCAGATACTTTTTTGTTTTCTTTTTCTTTCATCACATAGTTGTATACTCATCATCATGATCATTTCTTAGAACATTTGCATCAATTCAGAAAAAGAAATAAAAAGAAAACAGAAAAAAAAAATTCATACATACCATACCCCTTACCCCTCCCATTCACTGATCACTAGCATTTCAATCTATTAAATTTATTTTGACATTTGTTCCCCCTATTATTTATTTATTTTTAATCCATATGTTTTACTCATCTGTCCATAAGGTAGATAAAAGAAGCATCAGACACAAGGTTTTCACAATCACACAGTCACATTGTGAAAGCTTTATCATTATACAATCATCTTCAAGAAACATGGCTACTGCAACATAGCTCTACATTTTCAGGCAGTTCCCTCCAGCCTCTCTGTTATGCCTTAATTAAAAAGGTGATATCTATTTAATGCATAAGAATAGCCTCCAGGATAACCTCTCGACTCTGATTGGAATCTCTCAGCCATTGACACTTTATCTTGTCTCATTTCTCTCTTCTCCGTTTCAGCTGAGAAGGTTTTCTCAATCTCTTGGTGCCGAGACACAACTTATTCTAGGATTTCTGTCCCACATTGCCAGGAAGGTTTACACCCCTGGGAGTCATGTCCCACGTAGAGAGGGGGAGGGCAGTGAGTTTGCTTGTCATGTTGGCTGAGAGAGAGAGACCACATCTGAGTAACAAAAGAGGTTCTTTTGGGGGTGACTCTTAGGCCTAATTTTAAGTAGGCTTAGCCTATCCTTTGCAGGGTTCAAAGTTTCATATGAACAAACCCCAAGATTGGGGGCTCAGCCTATTGCTTTGGTTGTTCCCACTGCTTGTGAAAATATCAAGAATTCTCCACTTGGGGAAGCTGAATTTTCCCCCTTTCTCACCATTCCTTCAAGGGGACCTTGCAAATACTATTTTATTCACTGTTCAAATCCTTCTGGGATTTATCGAGGTATCACTCTGGACAAACCTACAAAATCTCATGCCCTACTCAAGGTTCCATGTACTTATGGTGTTCAATTAAGCTGTCCACATAAGTTATAATAGGTAATGCACTTGTCAAAATATAAATTTTGTACCAAATAAACATTTTTTGCTTTAGTCTCACACATAAGTTGAAGTTTTAAAATATTAATTACCGTCTGTTTTCAACACCCTGCGTTATTGACATACGTGTGTTCTTCCTTATGCAAAACATTTTTCATTTGTACATTTAGTCACTATCATTATAGGCATCCCTAGATTATACCACCTCAGTCTTTATCATTTATCTTTGCTTCTGGTTTCATTTGTGCCCTCAAGTGCCCTCCTTCTATCATGCTCACATTCAGCTTCATTCTGTGTACTAACATTAATGTTTGCTACAATTAGGTAGTATTGTACTATCCACTTCTGAATTTTTACATTCAGTCCTGTTGCACATTCTGTATCCCTTGAGCTCCAATTACCCAATATCTACCCTATTTCTATCTCCTGATGGTCTCTGTTCCCAACTGAAATTCTCCAGGTTTATTCAGTAATGTCAGTTCATATCAGTGAGGCCATACTACAGTATTTGTCCTTTTGTTTCTGGCTAATCTCACTCAGTATAATGTCCTCAAGGTCCATCCATGTTGTTATATGCTTTAGGACTTTATTCTGTCTTATAGGTGCATGATATTCCATCATGTGCATGTACCACAGCTTGTTTAGCCACTCATCTGTTGATGGACATTTGGGCTGTTTCCATCTCTTGACAGCTGTAAATAATGCTGCTATAAGCATTGGTGTACAAATGCTTTGTGTACAAAACATTTGTGTTCTTGCCCCCATGTCCTCTGAGTAGATACCTAACAATGGTATTGCTGGGTCATATGGCAATTCTATATTTAGCTTCCTGAGGAACCACCAAACTGCCTCCCAAAGAGGTTGTACCATTTGACATTCCCATCAACAGTGGGTAAGTGTGCCTCTTTCTCCACATCCTCTCCAGCACTTGTTGTTTTCTGTTAATTGATAATGGCCATTCTGGTGCATGTGAGATGATGTTCTAGTGTGCTAGCTGCTGGAATGCAACACACCACAGACGGATTGGCTTTTAATAAAAGTTGATTTATTTTGTTAGTTCTTCAGAGGAAAGGCAGCTAACTTTCAACTGAGGTTCTTTCTTACATGGGAAGGCACAGGACGATCTCTGCTGGCCTTCTCTCTAGGCCTCTGGGTTCCAACAACTTTCCCAGTGTGATTTCTTTCTGCATCTCCAAAGGCCTAGGCTGAGCTGTGATAGCTGAGATGAAGAATGCTGAACTGCCTGGGCTGTGCTACTTTGCACTCTCTCATTTAAGCCCCAGCCAATTAAGTCAAACATCATTCACTGCAGCAGGCACACCTCCTAGCCAACTGCAGATGTAATCAGCAACAGATGAGGTTCACGTAACATTGGGTCATGTCTACAGCAACAGAACCAGGTACCGTCACCAGGCCAAGTTGACGACTGAATCTTACTACCACAGATTTCATTGTGGTTTTGATTTGCATTTCCCTAATAGCCAGGGAAGTTGAGCGTCTTTTCATGTGCCTTTTGGCCATTTGTATTTCCTCTTTTAAGAAGTATCTGTTCATGTCTTTTGCCCATTTTGTAATTGGTTTGTCTGTCTTTTTGTTGTTGAGTTGAACAATCTCTTTATATATTCTGGATACTAGACCCTTATCTGATATATCGTTTCCAAATATTATCTCCCATTGTGGAGGTTGTCTTTTTACTTTCCTGACAAAGTTCTTTTATGCATGAAAGTGTTTAAGTTTGAGGAGTTCCCATTTATCTATTTCTTTCTTCAATGCTTATGCTTTGGGTGTAAGATCTAGGAAACTGCCTTCTATTATAAGATTTATAAGATATTTCCCTATATTTTCTTCTAAAAGTTTTATGGTCTTAGGTCTAATATGTAGGTCTTTGATCCATTTGGAGTTAATTTTTATGTAGGGTGTGAGATATGAATCCTCACTCATTCTTTTGCATGTGGATATCCAGTTCTCTAGGCACCATTTACTGAAGAGACTGTTCTGTCCCAGGTGAGTTGACGTGACTGTCTTATCAAAGATCAATTTTCCAAGATGAGAGGGTCTATATCTGAACACTCTATTTGATTCCATTGGTCTGTATATCTGTCTTTATTCCAGTATCATGCTATTTTGACCACTGTAGCTTTGTAATATGCCTTGAAGTCTGGTAGTGTGAGACCTCCGACTTCATTTTTCTTTCTCAGGATATTTTAAGCTCTTCAAGGCAGCCTGCCCTTCCAGATAAATTTGGTTATTGGTTTTTCTATTTCTGAAAAGTAAGTTTTTGGGATTTTAATTGGTATTGCCATGAATCTATAAATCAATTTAGGTAAAATTGACATCTTTAACTATATTTAGTGAAAATCGGGTATTTGAACTAGAAAATCAGGAAATATTTTTAACAGGTCAGGTAAGGGATGATAAGGGTTAAAGCAGCGGCAATGTAAATGGAAAAGAGAGAAGAGTTATGGGAAGTGTTGTAGAGAAGGAATAACAAGCTTGGTGACCTCAAATGTAAGGGATGGGATGTAAGGGATGGGAAGAGATGGGACTGGGTGACAGAAAATTAGGCTGGGGGAGAGGGCATGGGGATACTCATGTGTTTTGTTTTTTGTTTTTTGTTTTTGCATGTGCAGGCTCTGGCTCCGGGAATCAAACCCGGGTCTGCAGCACGGCAGGCAAGAATTCTGCCTGCGGAGCCACCATTGCACCACCCATGTGTTTATTTTTTAAGATGCTGGTAACACCCATGAAATATTTAGTAAGCTGGTGGAGATGAACTTCTAGAACTCAGGGCAATAGTTGTAGACTTTAGGAACTTGTTCAAGAGAAGAAATAGATACAAGTTTGAGCATCAAAGGAAGAAAATAAATTGAGGACAAAGGATACAAGTTAGGGAAACACATTCACCTGAATGAGGCATTCTGGTCGAACAGGCTCCAAATTTTTCCTCTTCTTTGTAAGAGATTTCTTTTAGCATTGAGAAATGCCTAATGCTTATCTTAGTGTGCTCCCTTCTACCCTGAACAGTTATAATAAATTTTCTCCCCAAATCTGACCTTCAAATACAGCCTGGGAATAAATGACTTTACTTAGCAAGGCTATAAAAAATGTGGTAGAGGGATGTCCTTAAATGAAATAATAACGTTTCTCAAGAATAAAGAACTATGATGTCTAAGACAACATAAGATTTTTACTGCGTGCCATCAATCTATATATTCGAGCCAAACTCACTTAGGATATTTTAAATTGTTGCGTTAAACAGGAACTTTCCTACATCTAATTTTTAAAAGTCCTCCTTCATTCTCTCCTCCCAAATCTTTCACTGTAGAATACAGGGAAGTTGCCTGTAATAAGAAATATAGGGTTTAACATAAATTTTATAACTCAAGGTTTTTTATATTTTACTTGTCTTTCCTGAATATCCTGAATGATCATTAATAAGATTGTTTGGAGTTCCCACATTCTCTCCCTAGATACAAAGAATGAACAAAAGTCATGGTCATTATTCTCTGCACGGCTCTTAATACATTTTAGGCAAGTGTACGTAAGCACAGTGTAATCACTCAAACACTCAGAGGGGCAAGTGATGGTGGCCCAGCTGTCCACGCTGAAAACTGTTTCATAACATTATACCTTGTATGTGTGCAATTTCAGAATGGCTCAGGACTGAATAAGCACTAGAGTGAGGTGGGAATAATGCTAACCCAGGTACTCTTGACGTTATCAGATAAAGGGAACTCAAAAGGCTTGGTGTTGGCTGGTTGATGGATGGGCTTTATGACATTTATGAGGCAGGGCAGGTTAGTTTGTTTTACACTCCTTCTACAAAATATTAACCCAGCTTCTTCAGTGCTTTACAAAGGAATACTAAATAGGAACCTCTATCAAATGTGAACTTTTTAAAAAGCTTATCATAATAACACTAATAAAAGCATTTTATGAGTACATGGAATTAAGGACAGAAAAGTTTAATAATCTGCATGAGAAGTCTTCATATGGGACATGTATAACTGCAGGGGTACCTGAAAACTTTCCAAGGGGTCCTGGGCAAGGATAATTTTAAAGGAATCTTCCTCCACATTCTCTCCTTTTATACATACTTTTCCTTCAACTGAACAACCTAAGTGGGGGGGGGGGACCTGCATCCACATATTTCTACTTTATAAAACAAAGACACTGCACTCACCCATCCCAACTTGTTCTAGGCTGTACTGCCCTAAGGCATTGAAGTCTACAAGGTACAAAACAAGAAACCTCCTTTAAAGTTTCCTTAAGACAGTCTAACTCCTTAGGGTTTCCTGACTTTCCCTCTCCTACATTTCTTCTAAAGAGGATTTAGAATTGCGTATTTTGGTACTTGATAGGATGATCAAAATTTGGATATGTGGTTACACGGAGTAAAGTGGCAGTAATGATTTTTATTTAACAAACTAGCCTCTTCCAAAACCAGATCCTGCCAAGGAAGAAATATATCACTCTTGATGGAAATCCCATCAGCAAAACAACAATCTGTAAGAAATATTTAATGCTACAAACAACTTTTTTTGTAAGTGATTTTTTCAACTATTTAAAATACTCATCCTTTGAACACGTCATTAGCTGGAAAGAAAAGTACCTTTGAACAGTCAAAACAAGAATAGTGACACTGATTATTATAATGTAACTTGGAATAATTTTGAAGACCATCAACATTTTCATAATGCATCAAATAAAACAGAAAAAACTTCACAATCATCTGATGAAGTATTTATTCGACAGTCAAGTATCAATTTATTTAATCTTATGCAATGATTAATATTTACTATATCTATTAACAAAAAATAAACTAGATACTAGCTGCCAGACTAGTTTTTATCAGCATATGCCATCTACTGGAAAAGCTGGATTTTATCTAATAAAATTAATGATTTGCTTTGATTCCTAATTTCACCAGCTGTAACCTTTATTGAAAAAATATCTTGCCTATTATCAAACTACCTGCTTCCTAAATAACTTAAACTTTCACTACCAATGACTTTGAACTGTTACCAAAAAAATGAGTAGTATATTGATTTACCTTGTTTTTTACATTATGAGAAAGATAAATTATGCTAAAGCTACATAATTTTAAATCTTAAGGTAACTTGGAACACATGCGTAAGGAAGACATTGTCTATATTTTAGAACCACACATACTCTTTGAGACCAAAGGAAGAAAGGTTTATTTGGTCCAGAATCTAAATCTTCCATAGGACATAATCTAACTCAACCTGTCTGGACAGCTCATTTGAACAACTGAAGCACAGGGAGCCCAGAATAAGAATGAGGGCCTTTAATCCTGTACAGTTTAATGTAATGCCTGGATACATCCTAAAATAGATTAAGGAGAAAATCAAAAAGTATTGGCAAAGTCCCTTGAGGGATGGGAGAAAAATATTAGAATATTTAAACTTTACCATCAGGGGAATCCTCTGATACTGTGTCAAACATTAGGGACACCCAAATCAATAGCTCAAGCCCTTGATCTTGAGGCTTACTCTTGTGAAGCTTATGTAGGTAGCAGAGAAGCTTAGCCTACCTATAGGCATGCCTAAGTGTTACTTCTGGAGGACCTCTTTTGTTGCTCAGATATGGCTTCAGTCTCTCTAAGTCCAACTCTGTAAGTGAAATCATTGCCTTCCCTCTTATGTGGGAAGACATCCAGGGGTGAAAGTCTCCCTGGTGGAATGGGAGATGACCCCCAGGGATGAGTCCAGCCCTGGCACCATGGGATAAACAATTCCATCCTGACCAACAGGGGGGGGAAAGAAGTGTAACTAATAAAGTATCAGTGGCTGAGAGAGTTCAAATAGAGTCAAGACCTATCTGTAGGTCACTCTTACTCAAGCTTCAGTTAGACATTGCTACCTCTCATAACTTGCCAAACCCCAAGCAAAACCATTTCAGCCACTTAAGAACACCTAGGGCAATATATGCGATTCTACAAAGGTTCCATGCACTAGGGAAACTTTCCAGAAACCTACAACCTCCAGATAAGTCCTGAAACATAGAGAGCATCAGATAGTTCCATCTCCTTACACCATAATATTGACAGCTCCTTCCAACCTGAAAAAATTAGAATGGCCACAGTCCAAAATATCCCAAAAGAGTGAGATAGAAAGATCAAAGGTGTTGGTGGTATTATAGAGAAGGTAGGGTTTAACAAATGAATATGATTGCTGAATCATTAAATTGATATTTCTTTTAGTCTTCAATATCCTAGAGCAGCTAGAAGTAAAACCCTAAAATTGTGGAATTGTAACCCATGTCAAACTCTGAAATCTGTTCTACAACTAATTGTGCTGTGCTTTGAAAAAATCTTGGGTTACCTCTCCAAATTTGAGAATGAATTATTCCAAGTTAACAAAATCTTCTAAAAGTCAGGCAACTACCAATTCGCTGCTTTCAACAAAAATGAATAAAAAACCAA
Organism: Myrmecophaga tridactyla; assembly: GCA_004026745.1. Classification (NCBI taxonomy): domain Eukaryota; kingdom Metazoa; phylum Chordata; class Mammalia; order Pilosa; family Myrmecophagidae; genus Myrmecophaga; species Myrmecophaga tridactyla. The sequence continues at coordinate 11,393 of PVIY010056698.1, forward strand.
TAATGTTGTCAGTTGAAGGATGATTAAAAATCACTTTTGGTGACAGATCACAATGCAATTTTGACATGGAGTTTAAAGAGGTGAATAAATTGCTTTAATAAAGCTTTTTCCATTCTCACCTATTATTTAGGGGCTGTTTTTCAGCACTTACATAAATAGAAATGAAAAAGAGAATTGATGTTGAACCCTCTTTCATTCCAGCAATGTCATATTTAAGATATGTAAATTAGTTGAAAATTAATCTCATTGAGAGGATTTTTAAAATTTGCATTTTATTCAATAAGTATCAAAATCTTAGTTTATATTTTATCAATTATGCAAAACAATTTTAATAACAGAAAAATTTTAACAGCCTTATTATATTATCACAATAAATTTTAAAAGATTTATTTTTATTGTAGATGTATGATAGCATGATCAATGCGACTTTCAGCCATAAAACTATACATAATAAAATCCTTTGATAACAAACTCCAAGAATTTGGAAATCAGATCTAACAGAATTAGTCCCTGCCCTGCATCACAGACCACCATTCCCAAACAAGAGAGGCGAAAGCTCTAATCTTCTAGAGTGGTGACAGGTGGTGGCTGTTAAAAAATGTCTGCCTTGTAATCAGTTCAGTGAATGGTCAGTTTGTTCAATAAAAGTTTCACCATCTTTACTTTTATGCTTTTCGCGTCAGTACAAGCTGAGACATACATTTTATGGCAATAACATGACTACACGCTTTCAATTTTGGGGGCTCCACAACATAACGGTGGAGTTTTACTGTATTATATCAGAATAAAATCTTGTGGGGGAAGTGCATGAAAGATAAAATTTTTAATTCATATTTTTCATATGAATGATAGTATTAAATTTCTATAATATGTAACTTCAATTGGATATATTTGAGTGATAAAAGTTTTGTTTTAAAACATCAAAATTTGTAATATGCTGACAAGTATGGCCTTTGCAAATATTTAAACTTATAGTTTTTAAATGTGCAAAGGAGCACAGTTTTTAACTATTTTCTTAAAAACTATTGGGGAATAAGAATACTTAAGCAAAAAAGTTTGAAAATCACTGCCCCAGACACAGGAATGGTAAGCAGTGACCTTCTTCAAGGCTAGAGATGCTAAGAACAGATTTTCTATCAACAATGTAGAAACTGAACAGAGTGAGCTTAATATTTATTTACTTGTCCTGGCATCTAGCGGTAAAGCTAAGCATAGACAACGATTAAGCTGTTCTGCTAATAAATCAAAAAGTCTCTTAAAAAAATCATTTATGGTGCATAGTAACCAGGGAAGGAAACAGGTCCTATGTGTAAACTCTGCTCAAGCAGCAACTCCTTCTTTATCATAGAGTGGTCAAGACTTACACTCTCTACCCTTTGCAATTTCAGGAAGAGGTAGTGCCCTTATGGAACATATTTTACCATCACGAATTATTATTTTTTAAAACTTTTTTATTGTATAATATAACATATATACAAAGCAAAGAAATAAAAAGCATTAGTTTTCAAAGCACTCTTCAAAAAGTGGTTACAGGATAGATCCCAGAGTTTGTCGTGGGCTACCATGTGATCCTCTCCTATTTTTCCTTCTAGCTGTTCCAGAATATAGGAGGCTAGAGGGCTTAAATTCCTCCTTTTTTTCTTTATTAAACATAACAACATACAAACACAAACATTCTTACCATATGATCATTCCACTCTTGATATATAATCAATAATTCACAATATCATCATAGTTGTGATGATAACCACATCATAATTTCTTAGAACATTTGCATCAATTCAGAAATAGAAATAAAAACAAAACA